>CAUYQV010011182.1:0-38077 GCA_963574575.1 Galagoides demidoff | reverse complement strand
TTCATAGAATGTGTTGGGTAGTATTCCATCTTTTTCTATATTTTGTAAAAGGTTGAGTAGTATGGGTACTAGTTCCTGTTTAAAGGTTTGGAAGAATTCTGATGTGAAGCCATCTGGTCCTGGGCTTTTATTTTTAGGGAGATTTTGTATAGTTGATGCATTTTCAGAACTTGATACAGCTCTGTTCAACATTTCCACTTCATTCTGGCTGAGTCTTGGGAGGTGACGTGCTTCCACGTATTGGTCGATTTCCTTCAGCTTTTCATATTTCTGGGAATAAAGTTTCTTGTAATATTCATTAAGGATTTTTTGAATTTCTTTTTTTTTTTTTTGAGACGGACCCTCAAGCTATCCCCCTGGGTAGAGTGCCATGGCATCACAGCTCACAGCAACCTCCAACTCCTGGGCTCCAGCGAGTCTCCTGCCTCCACCTCCCAAGTAGTTGGGACCACAGGTGCCCGCCACAATGCTCGGCCATTTTTGGGTTGCAGCCGTCATTGTTGTTTGGCGGGCCCGGGCTGGGGATTCGAACCCGCCACCTTCGGTGTAAGTGGCTGGCGCCTTAGCCAATTGAGCCACAGGCGCCGAGCCTAATTTTAATTTCTTTAGAAACTTCAATGCTGTTTTTTTTTGGCCAGGGCTGGGTTTGAACCCTCCACCTCAGGCATATGGGGCCAGCACCCAACTCCTTTGAGTCACAGGTGCCAGCCCTTCAATGCTGTTTTTTGTAATGGTTGTACCAAACTACATGCCCACCAACAGTGTACTGGGGTTCCCTATTTTTCATACCCATACCGAAGTTTACTTTTCAGCTCTTCAATAATAGCCATACTAACAGGTGTGAGGTGGTATCTTATAGTGGTTTTGATTTGCATTTCCCTGATGATTAAGGACATATAGCACCTTTTCACATACCTGTTGGCCACTTTATGTATTCTTTGGAGAAATGTCTCCTTGGGTCTTTGCCTATGTTTTAACCAGATTATTTGTTTTTCTACTGTTGAATTATATGCATTTTTTATACATTTTGGTTATTAACCCCTTACCTGATATATGCTTTGTACATATTTTGCCCAATCTATAGCCTGATTTTTATTTTGTCACGTAGAAGCTTTTTAGTTTGATGTAGCCCCATTTATTTACTTTTGCTTTTGTAGCCTGAGCTTCTTTTTGGTGTGACATCCAAAAGATCATTGTGAAGGCCAATGTCCAGGGGCCTCTTACTTTAGTAGTTTTAGTTTTAGTCCTTACATTTAGGTCTTTTATCAATTTTGAGTTGATTTTTGTGTATTCTAGGGACCCAATTTCATTTGTTTCATGTGGAAGTCCAAATCCCAGAACCATTTGCTGAAGACATTATCCTTTCCCCATTGTGTTCTCTCAGAGCTCTTGTCAAAAATTAATTGTCCATTATGATCAGGTTTATTTCTGTGCTCTCTATTCTGTTCCACTGGCCCACGTGTCTGTTTTTACATCAATACAAAACAGGAATACTGTCTTGATTACTATAGATTTGTAATTTTAAATCAGAACTGTGATGATTCCAACTTCGTTTTCTTTTTCTCAGAAGATAACTTTCAGTAAAAAACAAAACAAAACTGAGGTACAGAAAAAACAAACAGCATGGCTCGGGGCCTATGGCTCAACTGGCTAAGGCGCCAGCCAGGTACACCTAAGGTGGCAGGTTCGAATCCCCAGCCTGGGCCCGCCAAACAACAATGATGGCTGCAACCAAAAAAAAAAAAATGGCCGGGCGTTGTGGCGGGTGCCTGTGGTCCCAGCTACATGGGAGGCAGAGGCAGGAGACTCGCTTGAGCCCAGGTGTTGGTGGTTGCTATGAGCTTTGATGCCATGGCACTCTACCCAGGGGCATAGCTTGAGGCTCCGTCTCAAAAAAAAAAAAAAAAAAAGCATGATTCCATGTATCTAATGCTCAATATTATCTAAAACTAAGGAGTAGATTTTTTAGGCATATACACATCAGTGGCAAAACTATACAGACAAACAAGAGAAATAAAGAAACATAAAATTCAAGTATATTATTAATGACCTGAGGGTAAACACTTGCAACTCCTCTTATTTCTACCCACCCTTCCCACTATTCCCACCACATAGACAGAGTTTAGCAGAGAACTCAGAACCTTGCATATTGGGCACTCAAAAAGTATTTGAGAAATGGTTTTGTTTGACTTTCATTGCTTTGTTTCTTTTACTTTATTCCTGACTTCATAAAATAATTTTTTTTTTGCAAGAATGGGGTGGCACTAGAAGTAAAAACTAATCTTGTTTACTAACAATTGTCCGATTTCTCTTCTCTCCCCTCATCAACAGTCCTGCTGTCCTTTTTATCCTAGAAATCAAGGCTGTAGTAAGAACTGCTACCTTGAATAGTCAACAGCACCTTTTGAAAAGTTGCCTCTCTAAAGCAGATGAAAGGGAAATCATCTGTTCTTACATGCAAAATGCTCCTTGTCTTTAATCATCAGAGAAATGCAAATCAAAAGCTAAGATATCACCTAACTCCAGCAAGATTAGCCCACATCACAAAGTCCCAAAACACCAGATGCTGGATGTGGAGAGAAGGGAACAGGTCTACATAGCTGGGGGAATTGCAAACTAATACAGCCTTTTTGGACAGAAGTATAGAAAATCCTCAAAGATCTGAAAAGTAGACCTTCCATTTGATCCTGCATTCCCAGAAAAACAAAAACCATTTTACCACAAAAACCATTTGTACCAGAATGTTTATTGTGGCTCAATTCATAATTGCCAAGTAGCAGAAGCAACCTAATGGATCAGCCCATGAATGGATAAACAAACTGTTGTATAGATATACCACGGAATACTATTCAGCCATAAAAAGACGGGGACTTTGCATCTTTTACATTTACCTGGATGGGGTTGAAATAAATCCTTCTTAGTAAAGTATTGGAAGAATGGAAAAATAAATATCCATGCTATTATAAAACTAATATGTAAACAATTACATGCTCTTATGAACAATAAAACAAAAACATAGTCTAGTATGGGGGTAGAGGGAGGTTGGAGGGGTGAGGACATTTGGCAGAAGGAGGGAGGGCATGAGGTATGATCTCACCTAAAGTGCATATTGTGAGGGTGGATAACAAGCCCCCTGGGTGAGGGGCTCTTCTACAGCTGGAACTTTACTCTGAAAGTGAGACCAAGGTAACCTGAAAATTGGTACCCTCATATTAATTTGAAATAAAAAAAATAATAAAAAATAAGAAATCATCTGTTCTTCCAAGTGCGCTGATTGAGACTCCACATCCGACAAAGCCAACTCTTAATTTGGATTAAACTACCCATAATCACCACTAGCATGAACTCTTTGCAGCGTGTTTCATTTCAGTAGCCAAGTAACACTTGAATCACATTTTGAAAGAAACTGTTTAGATGTATTAGAGTTCTTAAACATAACAGTGAGATAGAGACTTCTAATTGTCAGTCCATGCTGAAGTCTATAATTGCACTACACATTTTTTTCTCCATACTTTCCTCCTGTCTACTTTTCTTTAGAGCTCTGCTTTTCATGAAGAGCAGTGCTATGAACAATAATCTGGTTTCTCTGTCAGAGCCAAGGAGCAGGCAGTCAGTGCTTCATAGGATTTGCACTTTTTTCAAGAACTCTTCGGGCTATAATCCTAAGAAAATAAACAGAACTTAACAGGGGCCAAGCAATATAAGCAGGTCCTTTGAAACGTTCTTGCACTTTTGGTGTTTAAGATAATCAGTATCTGTCAGGTAACAAAAATTAAATAGAAAAATAGGGAGAATTTCTTCCAAAAGTTAGCTGTGAACTGATTGTCATTATAGCTTCATACATAATAACAGAGAAAAACTAGAACCCTATACATGTATTATTGAAGATTTTATATTTTAGTTTCTTTTTTGCCATTTCTTAGGTGGAGATGAGTATGTAAGTTCTCCGAAACATGCAAATTATTTCCTTTATGTAATTGGATACTTCTGGTTAATAATTAATGTGACCATTTATTTTAAAAGTACACTGCACCCACTTCTGAAAGGCCTGAGGCAGTTTATATATTAACACACAGTTCAAAGGCACACTATTATGTTTAAGTACTAAATGAAATAGACTCTGGAAAATACAAAGGAGTTGGTGCTATCAAGGATCAGTCAAGGCCTGATATTTTGAATGACTCCCCAGGTCAGATACAATCTCCTCCTCCCTACGCTCTCCACTGGGCACTGCCTGTGCCTGAACTTTCCACTTAGCCACGGGAGCTGGCTGGGCTTGTTGGAATAAGGATAGTGGCATGGGCAAAAGTGTGGCCTTTGGGGCCTAACCGCCGGGGTTGGAATCATGGCTGGGTATTTTGGGCAAGTTATTAACTGCCTGGGAGCTGTAGTTTTCTCATTTGTGAAATGAAGGATAATTACAGTATTCACGTCACATGTGACAACTGCATGAGGTTAGTCTATGGAAAGACTTAGAGCGGAACCTGATGTGAAGCAAGTGCTAAGTAACCATCACCCGAGTTCATTCAGTAATCCTCAAATCTCCTGTGAGGCTCTTTCTTCCTTGGAAATTTCTGCCTCTCAGATTTACTAACGTCCATCCCTTCTTGTTGTTTTCATCACTTCCTGGTACATCAAGAGATTTGGGACCAAGGCTTACGACTTTCGTGTCCACCCCGAAACCAGCCACAGTCGGGTGTCTTCAGTGTTCAGGGATGATCCCGTCAGCACCCTGTGCCTTCACTTGCTCAGCACCACTGACCTTCATCTCCACGCAGCCATCAGCAGCTCACCCCTTCCTTTTCTTACTATCTATAGCTGCTTGGCCTCTAAAATCTGAAACCACACTCTTCAACTTTCTTCCCATCACATCCGATTATCCCACTGGTCCAACCAAGCCTGCTTTGTCCTCCAGAGTTGTGACTGAAGTCCTCTCCCTCTTTCCCCACTCTGATTTTGCTTCCTTCACCGCCTGCTTTTTTACCCTTCAACCTGTCTCTTTATGTTTTTTCTTTTCTTTTTTAATTATATAATTATTACTTTTTTTTAACTTCAGATTAATAGGAGAGCACAAATGATTCAGTTACATTGTTTGCATATCTTAGGTAAGATGAGCCCCTGTAGTTGAGCCCTTCACCCAGGGGTGTGCTCTATACCCTTACACTGTGCTCCTTAGGTTAAGAACACAGAAATTCTCCTCCCCCCCCCTTCCCTCTCTTGAATGGAATTGTGTTCGTCTCTTGTGTGGGTGTGCAGTTGTTTATCTGTTGGTTTCAATATTAGTATTGAATACATTGGATACTTGCTTTTCCATTCTTGTGATACTTTTTTAAGAAGAATGTGCTTCAACTCCATCCAGGGAACAAATAGTCTCTTTAAACAATACCGTCCTCTTGCTTTTCCCCCCCTTCTGAAATACATGCCTAAATGTGGATCAGTCTATCCATCTTTGTTCCTAAAATCACATGGAGTAAATCAACCCTGTGCCCTGAGGCCCTTAACTCCCCAGCTGAGCCCTCAATGTATAGCCTAACTGCCGCCTCCATGGCCCTGTCTGGCTCCACATTTCTCTGCCAATCTCATATTCTATTCCTCTCTCATCTCTCCCCTCCAGTCACCAAGTTCTGTCTAAACCCTTTCCTAAATATCTCTTGAATCTCAAAGCCCTCTTTCATTTCTTCCTACTTTTAATCAGTTCTACTGATTAAAATTATTCTCTCTGCTGCTAAAGATATCCTCCCAAAATGCAAGTACATCATGCTCACCAAGCACATAATGTCTGTTGGCAAAGCTTTCTAAACATGCCTCAGCCAGCCTGGCCAATGCCCTTTGGGACCAGCCTCTGTTCACCTGTCTTAGACCATCGCCCAATTCCTCAACTGTGCCATCGTCTCTCACAGCTCCACACACCTCATACACGTCCTTCTTTAAAGGGCAGGCCCTTTTTCCCTTTACCTGCCTGGATAGCTCCTACAGATCTTTTAGGGATTGGTCGAAGTATTCCTTCTTGTCAGCTTCAGTACAAAAACTTCCCTTATCCTTCCTCTCAGAGCCCACCATGGGCTGGCTGAGGATCTCTCTTCACTCTTCTCCAATGCACATCTATTATATTCAAGTACTTACTGTGCTCACCAGTAACCGGCACCCAGGAAATGGTGAGTTGATTAACTTAGTGAATCAGTTAAGCCATTCCATTGCCATAGAATAACAACAAAAATTAAAATAGCATTTCATTTTACATGACCATTTGGAATAGAGATTTTGAAAGCTGTGGAGTTGGTTTTGATAGGGTCAGTATTACAGAGTGGCTGACACTCTAGTTAGCTGGATTCTGGGCAGCCCATGCAACTCAGATAACTAGCTAAGGACTTGATGGACAGCTGCCACTTATTGAACACCCCTGGGAGCCCTGCAGTATGTCGGGCATCTAAAGAGTCTATTTTCTCTCCTCCTGGCAGCAAGATGGCTTAAGCAGCTGTAGATGTAACATCCCTATGCAACAACACTTAACAGGAAAAAGAAAGTTCTCTTTCCCCCTTATGTTTTTTTTGTTAAAGAGGCAACAAAATTCTCCTCCCATTTTCACCACCAGAATATTTCCTCCAGTTTCACTGGCCAAAACCAGCTTATAATCCAAACCCCCAAACATTATTTGACCAACGAGAATTTACCTGAGTCACTTCAGGGTAAAGGACACCAGAACAAAATTAGGATCAGTCATCAAGACGAGGAAGGAAATGGTGCTGGCTAGGCAACCAGTGGTCTAGTGCAATAGTGGGGAAAAAAAGGTGATTTGGAGTGAAGCATCCCATTTCTGTTATTTCCTAGTTGTGGAACCTTTGGCAATTCCCTTATCCTCCCTGAGACTCAATTTCCTCATCTATAAGACAGGGACACAAAAACCTCACTTCTAAGGTCACTGTGACAATTAAATAAGATAATGTCTATAGTGTTGCTAACTCACAGTGGGCACTTATTCATATAAAAATATATTTTAGAAACCTACTATGTGCCATGGATACAATGGTAAAAAAAAAACAGATATGATACCCTCTTCATATCATTTATTAACAATAAATGTTAGTTTTTAAAAATTTTCTAATTTTGCTAAGAAATGGAGAAGAACTTCAATTACTTTGGAAATCACTTTTAAAAGAGAACCAATGTTTTCAGAAGTCTTTATCACTTTTGAAGTTTTATATTTAATGGTGGTGGGGTAGAAACATTCTTTTTATTCTTTTTGATTGATTAACGATTGATCGATTTTTTTTTCTTGAGACAGAGTCTACACTGTCGCCCTCGGTAGAGTGTCATGGCATCATCGCAGCTCACAGCAACCCCAACTTCTGGGTTCAAGCAATCCTCTTGCCTCAGCCTCCTAAGTAGCTTGGGACTACAGGCATGTGCCACCATATGTGACTGATTTTTCTATTTTTCATAGAGATCGGGTCTCCCTCTTAGGCTGGTAGGGAACTCCTGAGTTCAAGTGATCCACCCACCTGAGTCTCCCAGAGTGCTGGGATTACAGATGTGAGCCACCACAACCAGCCTCCTTTTGATTTATTTTGTTTAAATTGAAATCATCCTGTCAAGGAAAAAACACAAGCCACAGGTTGGGAGAATATATTTACAAAAGATATATTAGCTAAAAGACTATTATCCAAAATATATAAAAAAGTATTCAGCAATAAGAACAAAACAATTCGACTAACAAATGGACCAAAGAACTAAAGAGATACCTCATCAAAGAAGATATACAGAAGATAGCAAATAAGTATATAAAAAGATGCTCTACATATTTTGCACGTCATCAGGACTATGCAAATTAAAACGACATCGAGGTATCATCATACACCTGTTAGAATGGCCAAAATCCAGAACCCTGACGGTACCAAATCCTAGTGAGCAAGTGGAGCACCAGGGACTCTCATTCACTGCTGGTGGGAATGCCCACGTACAACCACTTTGGAAGATGGTAGTTTCTTCCAAAATCAAACATTCTCTTAACATATGACCCAGCAATAATGCTCTTGGTATTTACCTGGGCGTCGAAAACATGTCAGTATAGAAACCTGCACATGAATATTTATGGCAAGCTTTACTCATAATTGCTGAAACTTGTAAGCACTGAAGATGTCCCTTAGTAGGGGAACACACAAATCCACTATAATATATCTGACAATGGAATATTCTTAAGAAATGAGATGAAAAGACATGGAGGAACCTCAAATGTACCTTGCTAAGTGAGAGAAGCCAACTCAAAAAGGTTACATAGTGTATGATTCTAAGTACAACATTCTAGAAAAGGACAAACCATGGAGACAGTAAAACTCAGAGGTTGCCAGGGTTTGAGGGGAGGTAGAATGAACGGGTGGAGCACAAAGGATTTGTAGGGCCAAAAGCCACTCTGAAATACACATTTAAACTCAAGAAAATGAGAGGGAGAAGAAGGAAAGGGGATTAGTAGGCTCTCACCTATCAGGCACAATGTAAGGGTATATGGTACACGTGGGTAAAGGGCTCAACTACAACTTGGACTGTACCTAACAAACACAAACAATGTAACCTAATTGTACATACTCTTATATTAATCTGAAATAAAATATAAATTAATTTAAAAATACAAAATTATTAAATATAAATTACATAAGTACATGAAAAGATCAGCTGGAGTAAAAAAGAAAAGCCACTCAGAATGACACTATAATAGTAGATACATGGCATTAGATGTTTGTCCAAATCCACAGAATATTCAACACCAAGACTGAGTGAATGCTAATATGAACTATGGACTCTGGATGATAATGAAGTGTCAACATATCCCATCAGAGCCATACATTTGTCACAATTTGACAATTGTATGGCTCTGATGGGATATATTTGATGTGTGTGGGAAATCTCTGATAACTTCTGTTCAATTTTACTTTCAACATAAAGCTGCTCTGAAAAATAAAATTTATGAAGACAAAACAAAACTATCAGGGACATTTATATTTTTATAAGCATATTGTCACTATGAATACTATCTTGATTCCTAGATTAAAGTTGATTACCAAAGTACAATTTTTTTAAAAAGTGAATGACCAAGGCAATACCCAATACAATCTTGTAGCCCTAAGAAAAAGTTGAGATGTGAGATATATATATATAGTCAACTCATCTGAGTATATATGGTCCAGAGTCAAGAGAGGTCCAACTCATGGGGACAGTGAGTCTTCACTGAATACGAACAATCAGATAATTAGAGTGTCCCATTCCCCAACCATGCCCACTAACAGTGTTTCCTCTTTTTAATCAAATAAACAATATAGATAAGGAGGCTTGTCAAGATTAGCCTCTCCTAAAAATGCCTACATAACAACTGTTTAAAAATATAATGGCTCAAAGCTATTGTAAAATTTATGAGATACTATTGGCTAAGTAGCAGATAAAGGAGTCTCTCTCATACCTGGACCTTTCTGTGGGGTAGGAGGGGATACAAGAAGAAAAACGGCTTAGAACAGGAGATCTAGAAATGCTATACAAGAGAAGGAACAAAAGATACTAGATTTACAAATTCAGGGGTTAGAAAAGAGGGAAGTGCTATTTCCACAGACCTCTGCTCATTCGTTTTTCACATCCTGACCCACCTCTACTAAGTTCCTTAATGATCATACACACCAACCTATTTCGATATTTGCATTTTCCTTCATCCTACCAAAAACCATGAATATTTCTTCATCAGATGCTGTCTTTTTTTTTTAAATAAAAGGATATAGGTCATGTTTAGTTTCTTCAAAGTGGTAGAAAGTGTCTTTATATACATGAAAACACAGAAACACTAGTGGGTTGTTCAAACTTGAGTTTGTTCTTCTGGGTACTACCAATGCACTCCGTCATCCAATTACCCCTAAACCTGAAGTTACCCCTAAACTCCTCCTTAGGGAGTAGCAAGGGCAAAATAGTAGGACATTAGGACATGCACAGAGATCAATACTGAAGTTTAACCTTAATCACAAATGAGGGCCTGAAGAAAATCTGCCTATCCAATAGGAACAGACAACACTGGGTATAAAAAACTCAAAGAAGTTATAAACAGGAGCAAAGACACAGAGAAGGCAAGGAGTCTTTGTGGACAGAGTTAACCAAGAGCTCAAACTAGAGACAAGGTATGCTGTACTAAATTTTAGGATGTATATGATTGAGTTAATGGAACCAAATATCTTGGGATCCTTAGACTTTTTGTTAAACTTTTTATAGTGGAATATAATGCTTGCAGAGAAAAGTTCAAGGAACAAACATGTACAGCTTGATGGTTTAATCACAAAATAACATCTGCGTAATCACCCACAAGTCAAAAAATAGATTGCCAATGGTACCTCAGAAGATTCCTTCTTTCCCTCTCCAAAACACTACTGTGTTCAGCAGAGATAATTGATATCCTGACTTTTAGGAAAATCATGTCTGCTTTTTGTTTTTATTTCAGGTTAATATGAGGGTATTTTTATGACAGTTTTTTCACATAAGCCAGCATCCCCAAACACTACTTCAGTTTTATTTGTTTTTTGAATTTTATATAAATGGAATTACAGTAGTCTTTTGTACCTAACTTCTTTCATTCAACGTTATGGTTGTGACACTGATGCATGCATTTTGTTGACTGTAGTGTAATATGTTCACTTTTTTTTTACTGTATAGGGTTCCATTTAGATAACATCCTATAACCTACGGACCAATTCTACTTTTGGATGCCTTAAAAAAGCCAAAGGAGTTTTAATCCCTTTTCTAACTATGTTTTCTTTTTTCTTTTTCTTTTTTTTTTTTTTGAGACAGAGTCTCACTTTGTCACCCTTGGTAGAGTGCTGTGGCATCACAGCTCACAGCAACCTCCAACTTCTGGGCTCAAGTGATTCTCCTGCCTCTGCCTCCCAAGTAGCTGAGACTACAGGTGCCCGCTACAACGCCCAGCTTTTTTTTGGTTGCAGCCATCATTGTTGTTTGGCGGGCCCGGGCTGGATTTGAACCTACCAGCTCAGGTGTATGTGGCTGGTGCCTTAGCCATTTGAGCCACAGGTGCCGAGCCCTAACTATGTTTTCTAACTATGCAGCCTCTCGTTATGGTGAAGATGGAAAATATCTTTTTAATTTAATAAGTTCATTCATATAAGAGAGAGCAACACAAATGTTTCCTCAGTCCGGTGTGCTTCAGAGAAGGAATAACAGAAGAGGCTGGGGGTGATCGCCTGGCAGAGAGAGAGTGGAGGATGAGCTGAGGATGTTTCCTTTTCCATTTTTTTCCCATTGAAGAAATACTGAGACGATGCTTCAAGCTAAATAGCTCTTATTTCTGTCCTTAAATTAAGAGTAAAAAACCAGCACCATGTGGGCAGAATGAGTGTGGTTGGTAAGTCAGAGAAGGGGACATGTGTATGTACACACACACAGAAGAGCTGTCACTAGCTGTCACCCTAGTCATTCCATAATTCTTGATGATGGTTTAGACACATGTGCCCTGTTTTGATTATAATACCCAAAAATGTTCTATTAATCACAGACTGTATTAATTATAAACAAAGGTAATACCTTAAGTTTGACTGAGGTGTTATTCAATAATCTCCACCACTTCTCCTCTGGAGTGAATTATATTTTCCTGCTTTGGGGCTTAGCCTACCCAATGCTTTGGCCACTAGAAAATGAGTAGATTTGATACAAACAGAAGCTGTCAATAGCTTGAATAGTATACACACTCTCTTGTTCTCCTGTGACCTGCCTGGACATAAGAAGCCCTGGTTGGCTTCTGCCCTGTTATCCTTGACCCTGAATGAAAAACACGGAATCTGCTCAAACTCTGTCCAAAGCAAGAGTTAAGCCCCACCAACCTACAACTTGGAGCAGGGCTCCCTGGCTGGACTGACTTCAGCCCAGCTGAAGTTGATTACGGGGGAGAAAATAAGTGCTTGTTACTGTGAGCCACCGAGTTGTGGAGAATTTTGCCATTATAGAGGCAATAATTGTTTTATAGCTATAATCAGAAGTGTAAAGGTCGAGTTGTTATCACTCCTTTAATAGTAATGGACTTGGCTCCATTTACTTCACTCTGCAGTTGTTCTATGAAACCAGGAATTCAGATTTTAAGATTTTCTTAGTGTAAATGCAGAAAGCCCTGTATCAGATCCCTATAAGATTTGAAGGGGGCTGGTAGCACATAGAGACAGTATTTCTGGGGTCGTGGGAAGGAGCTAAGATTCTTGGGCCATCACTACTCATGGAAAAAAATGGCAGGAGAGACTACACCTATGTTAAGTTTTGCAGGCATGTTATTCTGGGTTTACTTAAAAAGGTGGGAGATGCTCTATTTTGAAGGAAGGTATACAAAGAGTTAAAGCATAGATCATGTTTTTTAACAGCCAACTAATGAGGGCAACAAAACTATAATCAAGGAAAAGTGTACCTTTAGCAGTGACAACTGCTTTTTTGCTGCTAGTGGGAGTGTAAATTGGTCTAAATACTTCAGAGCAACTGGGAGTTACTTTGCAATATATGTACGTATCCAGGAAAGCTGGAGATGCTCATAAGAGACAGTGGCTTTGCAGCTGGGTATGTATCGTAGATCAATGGGCCTCAATAGGATATGTGCCACACCTGAGGGAGCATTTCTGCTTCTAGTAGTGATGCCCTTTAGTAGGTAAGGGCTGGGCGCCCTATATATCCTGAAACTTGAAGGGTGGTCCTATATAACTGTCCTAAGTTCTCCACAACTTTAGAAAGTCTGGTGGACATTCATGCAGGTGGCAAACTTGTTTATAATTATGTAAGGTTTTATCCTATACTAAATTTTTAGGAATGTAACTACCACAGAAAGAAAAATTGAATTTTGTTTTATTCAGAAGAGTTTTTCGCATCACCGATAGCAACATTACTTTTGGTATTTGAGTTACCAGTATCACAAAATTCTATCAGTCTGCATTTGCAGACTATTCTGTCTCCTAGTCATTGGTGTAGTGTGGTGTACTTGTGATCACTGAAGTCACTAACATATTGAAATACCTATTATTTTATTAAAATTACTTTTCTTGGCTTGGTGCCTGTGGCTCAAGCAGCTAAGGCACCAGCCACATACACCTGAGCTGGTGGGTTCGAATACAGCCCATGCCCGCCAAACAACAATGATGGCTGCAAACAAAAAATAGTCAGGCTCCATGATGGGTGCCTGTAGTCCCAGCCACCTGGGGGGTGGAGGCAGGAGAATCACTTGAGCCCAGGAGTTGGAGATTGCTGTGAGCTATGATGCCACCGCACTCTACCAAGGGCGACAACTTGAGGCTCTGTCTCAAAAAAAAATAATTACTTTTCTTATATTTCTACTTCATATCATATACATCACAATGAATCTTTAAAATCTGTGCAGATAAATTATTTATGAATTTCATTTCAAGATAGTGAATGGCATTATGCAAGATATCTATCAGAAAAAAAGTATATAGGTCTGACATTTTTAAGAACTACAACCCTGGCTTGGCGCCTGTGGTTCAATCGGTTAAGGTGCCAGCCACGTATACCCAAGGTGGTGGGTTCGAATCCCCAGCCCCGGCCTGCCAAACAACAATGATGGCTGCAACCAAAAAATGGCCGGGCGTTGTGGCGGATGCCTGTGGTCCCAGCTACTTGGGAGGCGGAGGCAGGAGACTTGCTTGAGCCCAGGAGTTGGAGGTTGCTGTGAGCTGTGATGCCATGGCACTCTACCCAAGGGGATAGCTTGAGGCTCCGTCTCAAAAAAAAAAAAAGAACTACAACCCAAGATAAATTCACATGTGCACTCAAAGACAAACATTGTGTAGAATTGTGCTCTCCAATGCAACACTTGCAACACATTCATTAAAATTAGATAAATTAAAAATTCAATTCCTCAGTCCTACTAGTTATATTTCAAGTACTCAGCAGCTACGTGCGAGTAGAGGCTACAGTCTTTTAAAGCGAAAATGCAGGACATTTCCAGCATTGCAGACAATTCTACTGGACAGCATTGCAAGAATATTTATAATATAAAAAACCTGGAAACAACCTACATGTCCATTAACAGGGGAATGGTAAGTATTAAATAAATGGAACATTATATAGCAATGAAAATGTATCAAGAGAGACGAATCTCACACATAACACTGAGCAAAGAAAGCAAAAAGAAGACCGGAATTTTTATAGCATTTAAACATGCAATACTATTATACGTGGGTTAGAGTTCCACAGGTGTTTTAAAAACGCCAACACCAGATTCAGGTTGGCAGACACCTCTGCAGGGACGGAGGAGATGCAACTGGAGAGTGTAAAATGGGGGCTTAGCTGCAATGGCAATAGTTTATTTCTTCAGGTATAAGGTGGGAATAAAAGAATTCATTATTATTTATATGTCTGGACATAAAGAATATGTCTTTACCTATTTTTTGTATATGTTAAATATTGCAAAATAATTTTTTTTTTTGGGCCAGGGCCGGGTTTGAACCCACCACTTCTGGTATATGGGGCCTGCATCCTACTCCTTTGAGTCACAGGTGCCGCCCTGCAAAATAAATTTTTAAGTGGAGGGAATTTCATGAGATTCTAAGAGTGCAGGGACAAGTTTTTCTCACCCATCTTTAGTGCCCACCAAAGCATCTGGCACAGAGTAGATGTTTAATTACTATTTGTTGGCACAGTCCACCAAACATGCAAAGGAAACGTTCATATGACATTACAGTTTTGACTTTCACACAAATAGAAAATGTCTTCTCAGCCCATCAGAGTATCCAGGAACACATTTTCCTAATCAGACATTCATGTTACAAACATCTCTGTGAAGGGCATACTACCCGGCAGTGGGAGGGGTACACAAGGAACACATACAGAGTTTTCTGTTCCTTGGGGCTCATCAATGAGGATTTGTGTGTCTGAGTGTAGATAATAAAGAAAAAATAAGTTAAAATGTACAAAATAGGGGAAAAATAGTAGGTGAGATGGGGATCGCACTCTCAAGAAAACTAGATCAGGGAAGGGAGCAGGAGGTGTTAGAAAATGTTAGGCGATATTAAATAGGGTGGTCAGGTTGTTCTCCTCGAGACAGTGACCTTTCAGCTAAGACCTGAAACAAGCAGGGCCGAGTGAGCATGTGAACCTCGGGAAGAGCAAACAGACAGACCCTGGGGCAGAGAGCAGTGCTGGGCAGGAGCTAGCAGGGCAAAGCAGAGTGGGCTGGAAAGAGGCGGTCAGAGGCAGGGCAGAGGGCCACACCATTTTAAGAACTTTGGCTTTTCCTCTGGGTGAGATTGTGGATTTGGAACAAAGGAATGACATCACCTAGCTTATTCTTTTTTATTTTTTAATTAAATCATAGGTACATACATTAATTCAGTCATGGGGTACCCTGGTTCTATATACAATCTAAAATATTTTTATCAAACTGGTTAACATAGCCTTCATGTCATTTACCTGGCTTATTCTTTAAAGAACCAGTCTCTTTTGAGAATGATTATAGTGGGGAAGTAGAAACAGGGATGGCCAGTTAGGAGATTTTTGCAGTAATTCAAACGGTGTTCCACCGCAGTAGTTCCACCGATGATGGCAGTGGAACCAGAGTGGCAACAGTGGAGGCCGTAAAAAGTGGTCAGACTTTTGATATATTCTGAAGACATGGGCATAGCTATTGCCAATATGGGTTGTATATGGGGCAAGATGAAAAGAGAGCAGTCAGAGATGACATGAGGTTTTTGGCTTCAAGTTGCTATTTACTGAGGGGAGGGAGAGCCAGTTGAACAGGAGTGAGAATGGGGATCACTATAGGACATGTTAAATTTGTGATGTTTGCTAGACACTAAAATGGAGTTAACTAGACAGGATCGTATGTGAGGTCGGGGTGCAAAAGAGATATAGAAGCTGGAGAAATAAATTGAGATCCATTAGCATGCAGGTGGTATTTAAAGGCGAAAGATAGGACCAGGTCATCAAGGGAGTAAGTGTAGCTGGAAAAGAAGAGAGGTCCTAGGGCCAGATCTTGAGCACTGCAATGTATGGAAGTCGGGGAAGAAGGGGAAGACCAAGCAAAAGAGAGGGACGATCAGACCACGCAGCAGAAGACATCCCTGCAAAGGCAGTGCCTTGGAAGCCAATTACAGAAGTATTTACAGGAGGAAGGAGTGACCAGCCATGTCAAATTCCACTCAGGACCCAAGATGATGGCAGGGTTAGGCTGCTGTAATAAGCAAAATGAAGGTTATGAAGACGTGGACCAGAGAAGTTCTGGAGGAGCAGTGAGGAGCTTTAGGAGAACAAAGAATGAATAAGACAGACAACTCTTGTGAGGCCCTTTTCTGTCTTATCTGACTTTTAGACAGAAAGAGAATCGGTACATTCCTGATTCAACAGACACAAATACATAATGGAATCCAGAGATACAAACATATCTTATCTCAAAAGAATAGAACACAAAGCAGCAAGAAAATTCCAGAAAAGTACTGCACTCTCCAAAAACAGAAAGAACCACCAAGAGAAACTGTCTGAACTAGGGACACTAGTAGAAGTACTTCCCCAAATGTGTTGACCAATTTCCTCTAATTTTGCAATGTGACACTAAGGCTCCTTTGTTTGTCAAGGAATCAAATTTTCCCCATTGGAAATTAATGGTTGGAAAAATAGATAAGCTCAGTCCTATTATGCCATTCCTGAGAAAGGCCGCTTATCTCATGAGAACTTTAACCCCACAGAGCAACTCACAGGTTGATTCTTCCAGGATCAGCTCAGGTAATTCTCAGATAAGGCAAGCTTACTGTTCAAGAATCATGGTAGAAAGCTAGGCATGGTCACTGGTGCCTGTAGTCCCAGATACTCTGGAGGCTGAGCCGGGAGGGTCCCTTGAGCCCAGGTGCTATGATCACAACACTGCATTCCAGCCTGGGTGATACACGGTGAAGCTTGGGGAGAAGCTCTCGATAAGTTAAAGAAGTTAATGAACAAGATATGCTGGTCTCCCATCCCTGGAACTGCTCTGTTCTCATCCTTGTGTAGCAAACTATGGTGAGGGATCAACATTTGAAAGACTGACTTCAGCTTGTCATCAGAAAACTTAACACTTTTTCATGCCCTCCAACTGCTGCTATCAGAAAGAACATAATTTTTATGTGACATAGTCTTCCTATTTTAACATTCAATTTGTAAAATTAACTATTCTAACAGACAATGGAGATCTTATAATGTATGTCAGAAAGTCCTTTTTTGGTTGTTTTTATAAGAATTTCCCTTGGCTCCAAAAATCAAAATGTAATCAGAAATGTTTAGACTTTTCCTTAAACAGAGCCTTTTTCCTTGAGTTTTCTACTTTCAGAGTAGAAAAACTGAACTAACTTTTCTTTCTCTCTGCCCATAGACACCCTCTAGTGGATTTAGAATTTAATAAACAAGAGAATGAGAAAAGACCTATGTGATCTAATAGCTCAAATGACAGAGTCTGAATAAAAAAGAACGGCTTATAAAAATATGCCAAGAAGGGTATTATAAGAAAACAAGTAGAGTTTGGCATGTTAGAATATCCTAATCTGTATATCAAGTATATCTTTCAATGCTTTGTAGATGACTGAGTGAGCACTTGGCATATTTGTAAGAGATAAGGAAGGAATCAGGAATCAATACTGTGGGTAATAATCATAAAGTTATATTACTCTGAAGAAAGAAATTTTTTTATACATAGTAACATAAAATACTTTCATATAAACATGCTATATTTAGGTCTATTTCACATCATATAAAGAATACACCAGCATTCAATATTTAAATGTATTTCACTTTATACTACATTCTTATAGTGTTCTAAAATCACAAATGAAAGAGCCTTATAAATCAACTAGTCTGATTTTCTCATGTTACCAGTGAGAGAATTGAAACTCAAAGAAGTTAAATAATTTGCTAAAAGCCATAGTTATGCGGTGATAACATCAGAATTTCAGATCTTTTGAATCATAACAAGATGTTTCTCCCACTATCCCAGACTGATAGAGTAAAAAGTGATAACCCAGGGCAGATACTAACTAAAATCCAGACAAAAATGTCATTTCATCCTTTATGAGATCAGAGCATATTTTCACTCTTTAAAAGAAATATTTTTCCCTTTTTCATGTGTAAACTACATACACATTATCAAATTAAATAAGAGTACATGAGGGCTGACAATAAAGTTCACAAACTCATCCTAGAAAAAGTGCTACATACCTCATTGCCAAGTATCTCTATGGTACCCTTCAAAGTACTCCCCTTGGGAACCTATAGACCAACAACAGTACCTAGTCCACCCTTCAAAGCTATCTTGGAACTCTTTTTCTGGAGCGACCATCATGGTTGTCATTGTACAAGGTCTGACAACTATGTTAGTGAACTTGCCGTCATATGTTTATGTTGGCAGCGCCATTCAAATACTCAGTAAGGTTTCCTAAGCTTAGTATGTCACTGTCTTAGAGCTGGGTCCTTGTCAATGTGCAGTGGTGTGTTGCTGAGCAGCATTCATTATTGTCGTTGCATGTTTTTCTGCACCATTCTGATGACAGTTCTAATAGCCATTTTAGAAAAAGAGTTCCAAAATTGTTCTGAAGAGTGGACTAGGTGCTGGCTTCCCAAGGGCAGTACTTCAAAGGTGACCAAAGTGACAGTCAGCAATGAGGTATTCAACACTTTTTCCAGGATAAGTTTACAGACTAAATCATCAGACCTAACTGCAAATGTACATTAAAAATCGACTCCCTCTCACCTCTGTCCTACAACCAGCCAATTCTCTGTCCCAGACCAAACAACTGAAACATCTATCAGCCAGGAATGGAACATACACACACAACGTGACTGTTAAAAGGAATTGAAGCAATTCAGAGGAATGAAGTCTAGAGTCCATCCAGTTAAGAAAGCAAGGTATAAGGCCAGGGGTGGTGGCTCATGCCTGTAATCTCAGCACTCTGGGAGTCCGAGGCAGGTGAATTGCCTGAGTTCATGGGTTCAAAACCAGCCTAAGCAAGAGAACCCATCTCTAAAAAATAGCTGGGCTAAATTATAGTCGGGTGCCTATGATTCCAGCTACTTGGGAGGCTGAGGCAAGAGAATCGCTTGAGCCCGAGAGTTTGAGGTTGCTGTGAGCTATGATACCACAGCACTCTACCAAGGGTGACAAAGTGAATCTATCTGAAAAAAAAGAAATTAAGACAAAAAGAAAGCAAGGTAAAGAATGGCATGATCATAAGCCATGGAGGATGCAGGCACTGTGTAGAATCCTACTGCCTGTGTAAAATGGAAACAGGAAGCGTTGTACATGAACAGTTGTCCATGTAAAGAGTATCTCTGGACAGAGTTGGGTGGGAACCTAATTTCTCATTCGATTTTCTCTTATCTTCTTTGAATTTTGTGCCACATGTATGCACTAATACTACCTTCCAAAAAATTAGAAAATAAAGATAGAAATAAAATAACTGATTTTGGGGGAGGACCAGGGACAGGGTCTTTACAGCCATGCATGGTGATATTGGGGAGAAAAGACTCTGCCTTGTGGGCTCTGCCTAGAAGGGGGCACAGGGAGGCAGCAGACACTTCCCCCAAGATGAGGAAGAAAGCAGTGAAGAAGTGGCAAGTAGGCCAGGCGCAGTAGCTCACACCTGTAATCCCGGCACTGAAAGGTCAAGGCAGGTGGATTGCCTGAGCTCAGGTTCAAGCTCAGTTTTTAGACCAGCTTGAGCAAAAGAGAGGCTTTGTGGCGGGCACCTGTAGTCCCAGCTACTTGGGAGGCTGAGGCAGGAGAATCGCTTAAAGCCCAAGAGTTTCAGGTTGCTGTGAGCTGTGACTGCCACGGTAACTACTGTGAGGGTGACAAAGTGAGACTGTGTCTCAAAAAAAAAAAAAAAAAAAAGAAGCCTCAAGTACTTGCATTTGGTAGAGGCCAGAGCCATGGCTGTGGCCACTACAATGTGCAAACAGAGAAGGCCTGCCCTATGGAGTTCTTTTAGACCTGGGCACTTGGTTGAGTTACACTGGAGAGCTTGGGTAAGTGAGGGAGTGACTTTGAACAGAGCCCAGGGGCAGGGACTGAGCCACCTAATAGGAGTGGAGCTTTCATTGTTGGCTACAGGCCAGGCAGCCATTGTGGGTAGGCTGTCTTGCAGGCATGGTCCACAGGATCCTAGTGTGAGTCTAGTTCTGGTGTGTCTGATAAGTGGGGCAGCCATTCCTAGGAAGATCTGAGTGACATACACACTTTCCTGGGAAAGCCACTGCATAGCCAAAGGACATGGTTTGAAAAGGTCAAAGTGTGTCTATTAAGTGGGCTGAGGAGAACTTCAGGCTCCCAACCCCATGAGGATTGAGGACAAAGAAGTCAGGAAGATGGGATATGGTCTCCTTTGCAAGGCAGAGGCTTCCAGTCTCCATCTTATACAGTTGTGTGAGCATGGTGATTAGCATCTCATACCCCAGAAGATCACCTGTTGACCAGGCAATCTACAGCAAGCTAGCTAGCTAGATAGATATCTTAAGAGAGAGAGAGAGAGATGTCTTTCTTTTTAAATTTTTTTCAACTTTTCTCCCCCTATATTTTAATTTTTATTTTTTTCATGTAATTATAATTTTTCATTGTCTCCTTCTTTAATAATAAGGGTTTCATTTTTGCTAGTTTTTCTGCCCTGTTATTCTTTTCTTCCCCCAATTGTATCCCTTAAGGTTTTTTGTTTGTTTTACTTTGCTTTATAGTATTTCTTTTTCTTCTCTATTTGGTGGAAGTGCAGTCTTGTGTCTGCTAAAGCTGGCAAGGAACTCAGGACCCTTCGGGATCCACCCAACCCAGCCCCACAGAGGTTGGGATTTGTGGGTATGGGTCAAGTGCCCTACTGTACACCACTATTACTCCTGTCTCTCTTTTTCTGTTCCTCTCTTCTTTTTTGTCAATTCTCCCTTTTACTACCCCCCTTTCCTTTCTCTTTTCTCTTTTTTTTAAATCTTTTATCCCTTCTTGCTCTTCACTCTTCTCTTCCTTTTAGACCTTTACAAAAAGGACACTTCAACACCTTAGGTCAGAGGCACAGTGACTTAAAGAGCAGGAGGAAGTGAAAAGAAAAAGTAGGGCAAGGAAACAGACAAAAAGAAAACACTCATGAGGAAGAAACAGCAGAGAAATCCTGGCATCATGAAAAACCAGAACAGAGCAACCCCCACCAAGAGATCATAAGGTAGCTACTACAGAAGATTCCACCTATAAAGAAATATTAGAAATGACAGGAGATTTAAAATATGCATGGTTAAAACAATGAAGGAAATTGCTGAGAAATAACCAAAAGGAAATCCAAAAACAGAATCAAATAAGAGATGAACGATATGAAGAACATAGAAAGGATATAGCGGAGCTTAAGGAATCAAAGATGTCAATCAAGGAACTTAAAGATGCAGTAGAAAGTATCAATAACAGATTAGACCATGCAGAAAAGAGAATCTCAGAGTTAGAGGATAAAGCTCTTGAGCTAACATAGGCAATTAAAAAGACAGGAAAAAAAGCATGAGAAAATAGAATGTTCACTGAGAGAAGTATTGGACTTCATAAATCATTCTTCCGAGACTCACTCAGGAAGAAATAGATCTCTTGCACAGACCGATATCAAGCCCTGATATTACAGAAACAGTAAAAAAGCTTCCAACAGAAAAAAGCCCAGACCAGATGGCTTCACATCAGAATTCTATCAAACCTTCAAAGATGGGCTTGCACCTATATTGCAGAACCTATTCCAAAACATTGAGCAGGAAGGAACCTTCCTCAACATGTTCTATGAAGCAAACATCACCTTGTTTCCAAAACCAGGAAAGGACCCAACCAAAAAAGAGAACTACAGACCAATTTCACTAATGAATATTGATGCAAAAATACTCAATAAAATCTTAGCTAGATTGCAGCTACACCTTAAAATATATATATATATATCACAATCAAATAGGCTTCATCCAAGGAATGCAAGGCTGGTTTAACATGCACAAATCCATAAATGTAATACATTAAATCAATAAAAGCAAAAACAAAGACCATCATGCTCTCAACAGATGCAGAAAGAGCATTTGACAAAATCCAGCATCTTTTTTTAACAAGAACATTTAAGAAAATTGGTATAGGTGGTACATTTCTTAAGCTGATTGCAGCCATTTATGACAAACCCACAGCTAACATCATACTAAATGGAGTAAAACTGAAAGCTTTTCTGCTTAGAACTGGAACCAGACAAGGATATCTACTAACGCCACTATTATTCAACATTGTGCTGGAAGTTCTAGCCAATGCAATCAGGCAAGAGAAGGAAAATAAAGGGCATCCAAATGGGAGCAAAGGAGGTCAAACTCTCCCTTTTGCTGATGATATGATCTTATACATAGGAAATCCCAGAGACTCAACCACAAAACTCCTAGAAGTGATCAGGAAATACAGTAACATCTTGGTATAAAATTGAGGTCCACAGATCAGTAGCCTTTGTATATATGCCAATAACAGCCAAGTCAAAGGACATGATTCCCTTCACAGTAGCTTCAAAGAAAACAAAATACTTAGGAATATACCTAACAAAAGAGGTGAACGTGCTTTTCAAAAAGAATTATGAAACCCTAAGGAAAGAAATCACAGAAGACACTAACAAATGGAAGAACATACCATGCTCTTGGCTGAGAAGAATCAATATTGTTAAAATGTCTATTTCACCCAAAGCAATCTACAGATTTGATGCAATCCCCACTGTACTGGAAAAAATAGTATTTCGTTTTATATGGAACCAGAAAATAAAGCTAAGGCTCTTCTTAGTAATAAAAACAAAGCCATAAGCATCACCCTACAAGACTTCAGGCTATATTACAAGTCTACAGTAATCAAAACAGCATAGTATTGATACAGGACAAGTGGCATCCCAGTCAGCTTGTGGAGCTGAGGGGCACGGACTGGTTGCCTCTGCCTTGGCAATATTGGGGCAGTGGCAGCAAGCAGCAGAACCAGCAGGCTGGAGGGTGGGCAGGAGGTCCCCATTTCCTAGGCCTGGGAATAAAAGGGATTGTAGCCATTCATTTGCAACCCTGACATGTTCCAGACACGTCCCAGACACGCTAAATGTAACTACCTAGCCCTGCTAAATGTAACTACCCAGGGCCAGACATGTCCCAGACACGCTAAATGTAACTAAATGTAACTACCGAGGGCCAGACATGTCCCAAACAGGCTAAATGTAACTAAATGTAACTACCGAGGGCCAGACATGTCCCAAACACAATGTCCCAGGCATGCTAAATCTAACTACCTAGCCCCATGGAGGGCCAGACATGTCCCAGACAGACGTCCCAGACACTAAATGTAACTACCAAGCCCTGCTAAATGTAACTACTGAGGACCCCTAGACAAAGAGCCTACAGACAGAGAGGGAGAGAGAACACTTTTCTCTCCTGATTCTTTTCTCTCTCTGCCAGGAGCTCTGGCACTTCTGTATTCTTTTCTGTAAATAAATCCTATCTTACCAGTGTCTGTGGTCTGTGGATTCATTCTTCAAATCACTGAGACCAAGAACCTACTGAAGAGCAAAATTCTGGTATCCATATTGGCACAAAAATACAGACATAGACATATGGAACAGAACAGGAAATCATGAGTTGAAACCAGTCTCTACTTGCCATCTGATCTTTGATAAACCTAACAAAAGCATGCAGTGAGGAAAAGAATCCCTACTCAACAAATGGTGCTGGGAGAACTGGATAACCACGTGTAAAAGACTGAAACTCGACCCACACCTTTCATCCTTTACAAAAACTGACTCAAGAAGGATAAAAGACTTAAATCTAAAACAGGAAACAATAAAAATCTTGGAAAATAGTGTGTGGGGGGGACACTCTTGACAATGTTGGACTGGGGAAAGATTTTATGACAAAGACTTTAGTGGCCATTGCAACAATGAGAAAAATTAACAAATGGGACTTAATTAAGCTAAAAATCTTCTGCACACCTAAGAACACAAGTAAAGCATAAAGAGAACCTTCATAATGGGAAAAGATATTTGCAGGGTATCAATCTGAGAAAGGGTTGATAGCTAGAATGTACACAGAACTCAAGTTAATCAAAAAAATAATAATGAACAAACCCATCCACTACAGGGCAAGAAATATGAACAGAACCTTCTCTGATAAAGACAGATGATGGCTAACAAACATTTGAAAAAATGCACGTTTTTCATGATCATCAGATAAATGCAAATCAAAACCACCTTGAGATATCATGTATACTGAGTGAGAATAGCCCACATCACAAAGTCTCAAAGCTCCAGATGCTGGTGTTGATGTAGAGAGAAGGGAACACTTTTACACTGCTGGTGTGACTGCAAACTAATACAACCTTTTTTGGAAGGAAGTATGGAGAATGCTTAAAGAACTTAAATTAGACACCCCTCCCATTTGATCCTGCAATCCCATTACTAGGCATCTACCCAGAAGAAAAAAAAATCCTTTTATCACAAGGACATTTCCACTAGATTGTTTATCACAGCTCAACTTATAATTGCCAAAATGTGGAAACAACTTAAATGCCCACCAACCCAGGAATGGATTAACAAGCTGTGGTATATGTATACCATGGAATACTATTCAGCCATTAAAAAGATAGAGACTTTACATTTTCTGTATCAACCTGGATTGAGTTGGAACACAAGATTGGAGAAGGAAGAATCCAATGTCGTCAACTCTAATACGAAGGCAGTAGATGATCTAATGTAAGGTGGGGGGTAGGGGAAGGAGAGAACAGATAGAGGAGAGGTGGGAGGGATGGGGGATCCCCGTGTATGGCACACCTCTTGGGGACAGGACACAATTATAATAGGGATTTTATCTAACAAATGTAATCAGTATAACCTAATTCTTTGTACCCTTAATGAATCCCAAACAATAAAAAAGAAATAAAATCATTCATCTCAGTTATTTTGCACATGCCATCTCCCTCTTCTTTTGTTCACCTGCTCACCCACCCTGGCACAGCCTTTTCTCAGCTGTGCATCCTCCACTCTCAGATCTGCACTAGCTCCCACCTCTACTTTCTGAATTACCTCTTCACTAATTGATATTAATGCCTTTTAGAAATGCTACCAGACTCCTGGGAAAGCTTCTCCTTGAACTCTGTCCTGCTGATAATCTGTACCATGTAGTAGACAACATCATTCTGACTTTTTTTTTAATCATTCGTGCTTCCTATTTTTTCTACTCTCTCCTAAGCTTTCATAGCCCACAGAAAACTGCACAAAAGACTCTATTATAAGTTATTTATGATAAAAAGTAACTTGAATGAGATTTCAATAGTAAAGAGACAATGTTAAAGCATAGGATTTTAAGATAAATGTGCCTTTTGGAATAGCATGAGACCAGCATGCAGGAATGATGTGTCCATGACATACCTTTGATCCCTGAGAGCTTGTCTTGTCCCCAAATGTTCTACTATACAAAAGGAAGGGACAAAATCAAATTTCAGGGACGTACTTTCAGCATACTATTGACATCTCATTACATAAAGTTAATTTGGAACTGCATTATCATATTATCCAGCCACAGGGATCTGAACCTTAGGGTTGTGACAGAGTAATCATTTACACTCACAGTATTAACCTCCAATCTTGGTTTTCTTGAGTTCAGCTACATGTTCTTAATCATTCTATTTCCTCTAAATCCAGAAGAAGATAAAAAGCTTCTTTTCGTTTTGTCTTGTGATACTTCCTTTCCACCAAAAGGGGAGAATGTAGCAAACTGTTAAACCAAGGACCTTTCTTAAAGTGTCTTCCAACACACTTATGGGATCAGTCATAATATTTATATATACTCAAGCACTTTGAAATCTCAAGCTGTTTTAAACCAGCTGTCATTTTGGTGTCAAACTCCGGTCATTTAAATGTGAAACAAAGGTCAACACAGGGTTTGTCTTATTCTATTCCTATTAGTGAAATCCTTTATAGCTACTGAACTCTGCTTCAACTCCCAACAAAGTCGGTATTGCATATTCCTGTTATCTAGGCCCGTGGAATTTCATGATTGTTCACAAACAAAATACATATAAATAAAATATGTCACATTTTTATAAAATATGGCAGAGAAAATAAAAATTTCAGATTACTAATCAAAGTATTATAAACAACCAAACATATATATAGCCCAGTATGTATGACCATAAATATATATAATGTTGGGCATATTGAAGGTGACTATCGATGACTCCTGCTGTAATGACAGTATGACTTTGACTAATATGTCAAAGTAAAAATCATTCCTTAGGTTTACAAAAAATTCCAAATGAATACAATTTCACTATAATTTTTTTCCTTTAAGACATAATTCTATGAGCAATCTATACTGCTAAAATAGCAATAATCGTTACTGTATCTTTTTCTTCAATTTTGAGTTCTTAGAGGATATCTTAAAGAGAATACCCTTTCCAAGATACCACTACTGGATTCAAATTTCTATCTTTTCTTAGTGAGATCCAAAACATGGTCCTATATTATAGTTTTCATTATTAGAAAAATAAATGGTACAAAAAAAATCTTGTTTATGGAAATGCTATACTTGAATATAGAGTAAAATGTCAATATTAAAGTATGTTCATACTTAAAATTATGATTTAAAACAATGTTTCATACTATTTTTAAAAAAGAAATTGTAATCTTTATCCCCCTAAAGATGCTGAAAAACTGTAAAGAGAAGAAATTACTTATTCAACAAATATTTATTCATTTATTTATTCTAGGATATAAAAGCATAAGTTTATTTTATGTTAGAGAAAGGGAAGAAGGTGGAGGGGAAAAGATGAGAGAGAAGAGAGCAGGGAGAGAGGGGAAGATGGTGGAAAGAGGAAGAGGGAGAGAAGAGAGCAGAGCAGGGAGATGGTGTGGGATCCCAAAGAAAGGAAGGGAGAATACCTGCCCTACAAATATTTACTGAGTACCCTGTGTCTTAGGCATTGAGGATACAGCATCAAAAGAGAACCCCCTCTCCAGTAAATACCTGCCTTAATGGAACTTGCATTATAATGAGGAGAGACAGGAAAAAAAGGAATTAATTAGTAAAATGCCAGGTGGTGATTGGTACAGCGGGAGGGCTTGGAAGAGGTGATGAGAAGGTAGCGGCTATCCTACATACAAGGGGGAAGGCCATGCAGGAAAAGAACAGTCTAGCCAGGCAGAGAGAGCAGCAAGGACAAACTTCATACACGAGAGGAATAGCATGAAGTAGTTGGAGTGGAAGGAGGGGGATGTGGTGGGACTTAGGTCACAGAGGTGGGCAAGGACCAAGTCACAGGGGCCTCATGGGCCACTGTAAATCCTTGGCTTTTACTTTGGGTTAGGAAGCCATTGGAGAGTTCCCAAGAGAGGAACGGTAGGATCTGATTAATGGTTTTTTTTTTGTTTGTTTGTTTTTGAGACAGAGTCTCAAGCTATTGCCCTAAGTAGAGTGCTATGGCATCATAGCTCACAGAAACCTCCAACTCTTGGCCTCTAGCGATTCTCTTGCCTCAGTTTTTCTATTTTAGTAGAGACAGGGTCTCTCTCTTTGCGCAGGCTAGTCTCAAACCTGTAAGCTCAAGCAATCCACCCTCCTCCGCTTCCCAGAGTGCTAGGAATACAGGCATGAGCCACTATGTCGGGCCTGATTAATGTATCTTTCAACAGGGTCACTCTGGCTGTTGGTTTGGTAACAGATGTTTGTGTGCATGTGGGTAGGTATGTTTGTGTGCATGTGGGTGGGTGTGATTGTTTTTGTCTGTTGGTGGTGTGTATGTGTGTTGGTGGGTATGGTTAGCAGAGGTGGAAACGGTGGGTGCTATCGGGAGACTATTGCAAAAAATGGACTGGATGGAAGGTGTGGAAGCAGTAAAAAGTGGTGAGATCCTATACTTTGAAGATAGAGTCAACAAATTGCACTGATCAGATGTGGCTTATGAAAGAGAAAAGTTGGGGGTGATTCCATGGTTTTGGACTGAGCAACTACAAAACTGGAATTATCTGTTACTGAGGGCTAAGACTATAAGAGGCAACAGTTTGGGGAGTGAGGAAAAACAGGGAGCTTGATTTTGACATGGTAGTTTTGAGGTACTAATTAGGACATAAAAGGGAAATGTTGAGAAGGCAGTTGAAGACGTGAATTTAGTTGCTGAAAAGGTAAGTTATGGCAGAAAATATAAGTCTGAGAGGCATGAACTTTCGATAGTATTTAAAGCTATGAAACTGAAGATCATTCAGACCTAGGGCTCTTAAAGGTTTTTGTCCCATGAACCCCTTTGAAAGTCTGTTAAAACTCTCAAACTCCTCCTCTTAATAACAATTCAAATGCATAAATTAGAATATATTTTTGTATGCTTTGGTGTGTATATAATTGTCATAGAAGAAAAATAGGCCCAGCATTGTGGCTCACTGAGGCCAGAAGTTCAAGACCAGCCCAGGCAAAATAGCAAGACTCCCATCTCTACAAAAAGTAGAAAAATTAGTAGTTATGTGTACCTGTAGTCATAGTTACTTCAAAGGCTGAGGTGGAAGGATCAATTGAGCCCAGGAGTTTAAGGTTGTAGTGAGCTATGATGACTGTCCTACACTCTAGCCCAGCCAACAGAGCAAGACCTTGTCACAAAAACAAAACAACAAAAAAAATGAAAACCAATTTTACCAAAATATGTCTTTAAAATGACATCTGGTAAATACATGCTTTTTATTAATACATTAAATAATGAAATTTAGTAGTGAGCATGGTAACTAGAGTACTTCAAAGAAGTCATGGGCACACATATTTCAAGATATCTGTAACAAATGTAACGAGATGAAAATATCTGCAATTTTTTTATTGGAGATAAAGTTGTAGATACAGCTAATATTACCGTGCTTTTGCTGTTTGAGTTTCCAGTTTCCAGAAAGGCTAGCTTCATCTAGAGTCTAATGAAGTTAAAGAAGAAAATTTCCTTGTCAAGGTCACAGACAAGAGCTCTGGGGACTCCAGTTAAGAATCCCTGATTGGGCAGTGCCTGTGGCTCAAAGGAGTAGGGCGCCAGCCCCATATGCCAGAGGTGGTGGGTTCAAACCCAGCCCCGGCCCAAAACTGCAAAAAAAAAAAAAGAATCCCTGATTTATGGATAAATATGGCTCAGGAAGAGGGGCCACGGAGTGTGACCTGGACTATCCAGCATTAAGAAGGAGGGTAAAAAGAAGAAACCAGCAAAGAAAATGGAGAGAAGAGGACCAGGAAGGTAAAGGGACTGAGCCATCAACCATAACAAGTGCAGGTTGAATAAGGGGAAAGAAGAGAACTCATGATGTTGAGGAGTTTTTGCACAGTGGTGGGGACAAAAGCCTGCCCACAGTGAATGGGAGAAGAGAAAGTGAGGTTTGACAACTGCTTTAAAGAAGTTTTACTATAACGTAGGTTTTGTTTGTTTGTTTCTTTTTTACAAAAATGTAATAAATAGGGAAGCATCAAGGAAGGACTTAAGATGTTTTTACAATAGGAGATGTTACAACATGATTATGGGATGTGGAAAAGATCCACCAGACAGGAAAAATTGATAACTCAGGAGACAAAAAGGGACAATTCTGGGCCCAATGTCCCTGAATAGGTGAGAGGGGATGAATAGGCACCTAGTGCCTAGGTGGAAGGGCTGGCTACAGAGAGAGTCTGGACAGTTCACCTAGACAGGTGACCTTAAAGAAGAGGAAAGCAATTAGTTAGGGGTGCACAGATCCTGGAAAGTCTCTAGATACTATGGTGGGAGAATGAGGAAATTCTCTTCTGTTGCTTCCATTCTCTCAGTGATGCAAAACTCCCATTTGAGAGTGAGGGGTGGGGGATGCACAGAGAACATAAGAAATAATGATCCAGGTCTGCAGGTGAGTGAACAGACCAGCGTGGCAGAGTCAGACTTTAAGGCCCATAGGCCAATGATCATGAATTAAAATAAGGCCCCATCAGTGTGGTCATGTGTTTCTTCACCCAGATTCACTTAGGTGCAGGCCACAGTTGGCAGTTTAGATTCAGCCAGCGTTAATATGAACATATTCATAGCCAAAAGACCTCCAGCAAAAGATGATGATGTGTCTGCTTTGGCATAGTTTATGTCTCCAGTTTTTCTGATTATAAATAATTCAAACACCACAGACCGACTGGCACACAGGGAGCATGGTGGGAGTTCAGAGTGAAAGGCTGGGGCTTGAATTAGGGGAGTTTGTGAAGCCTGGTTGGGCTCCTGTGGCTGATGCTGCCAAGGGTGGGTTTGGCCAGAGAAGTTTTGATTCTAATGGGAAACCTCATGGGCCCAAATGCTCACAGCAGGTCCAGAACACCACGCCAAACATCAGACACTCCAGCAGGAACAAACACCACACCGTCCAACAACTTCATGTATTTCTGCACGATCATGGAAATGCTCGTGAAATTACTCAAGTCACAGTCACCCTATTTTTATTTATTAACAGATTAAAGCAGAATGAAAATTAAAAAGAGACAATAAAACCATCAAGAAACTTGTTTCTGTTTAAACATCTTCAGTCTTGTTCCTGCATTTGGCAAATACCCACAATGTACATATTCTGTTTCCTTATCAGCTCTTTTATTTACATGTTCATTTCAATGTTGTTTTAGAATTCCAGGGCCTTGATAAGGAGTTATGTTTGTATTTAGAGAAACACAGTGATTGCTACTGTACCCTGCATCCAGGGGACATTAATCAATTTCACATAAAGTAATTTAACTTCTGTATGAAAGTAAATTTAATTTCTGTACGAAATACCTTAATCTCAGTCACTGGGTTATATTTTATTAATTAACAGTTCTAATAGACCCATAAATAGCCACTTCAGGCTCGGCGTCTGTGGCTCAAGTGGCTTAGGCACCATCCAGTACACCTAAGGTGGCAGGTTCGAATCCCCAGCCTGGGCCTGCCAAACAACAATGATGGCTGCAACCAAAAAATGGCCGGGCATTGTGGTGGGCGCCTGTGGTCCCAGCTACTTGGGTGGCAGAGGCAGGAGACTCGCTTGAACCCAGGAGTTGGAGGTTGCTGTGAGCTGTGATGCCATGGCACTCTACCCAGGGGGATAGCTTGAGACTCCGTCTCAAAAAAAAAAAAAAATAGCCACTTCATACACTTACTGCAACTAATAAGTTACATTTATCATTTAAATGATAAAAGTAGCAGTATAATATACACTCACACATAGGATTTAATTGGTTTGTTGAAGATATAATGTAGATACCTTATATGTATCACACAATACTCATCCACAGTCAAGATGTAAGAAAGTCATCAAATTGGGAAATAGGAGGATACTGTTTAAGATAAAAGACAATACAAATATAAGTTTTTGATATATACACATAAGTAGATACTATCTATTATCTGCAAATAAAATGAAAACCTAGAAAGACTGGAAAAGCCGAAACAACTGTCAACAAAATTTCAACATTAACCCTACTGCTCAAGGGTACCTCAAAATCCATTCAACTAATTTAAGGAAAAGAACTGTGGTTTACAAATATTTTCCTTCAGACGTTTGGGTTGAAAGACATTTGGGGGACAAGTGGAAAACTTAAACACATACTGAAGATGAGAGATAATAATGTTAATTATTGAACAGCAAATAGGAAAATATTCCAATCAGAGGAAGATGCATGCTGAAGTACTTAGGGCTGAAGAATCTTATTGTCTACTACTTAAAATTTCAGACAGTTGGCTCAGCGCCTGTGGCTCAAGTGGCTAAGGCACCAGCCACATACACCTAAGGTGGCGGGTTCGAATCCAGCCTGGGCCCGCCAAACAACAATGATGGCTGCAACCAAAAAATAGCCGAGCATTGTGGTGGGCACCTGTGGTCCCAGCTACTTGGGAAGTTAAGGCAGGAGACTCGCTTGAGCCCAGGAGTTGGAGGTTGCTGTGAGCTGTGATACCACAGAACTCTATCCAGGGGGACAGCTTGAGGCTCTGTCTCAAAAAAAAAAAAAAATTCAGACGGGTTCGGGGATAAAAATAAGTGTGTGTCATGAGTTTAAAGAGACTGAGATGGGACAAAAAGAGAAAGAAGAAAGAAAATGTGGGCAAGTGTTCATTAGTGAATGTCAGTGAATGGCATAGAGGTGTTCATGGTACGACTTTTTGCATATTTCTACATATTTGAAAATTTTCAAAATAAAAAACTGTGGAAAAATTCACAATAAATAAATACATAAGGAACTCTATGAGAGGCATACCTAAAACAAGTAGGTCATGAGTTACACAGCATAAATAAAAATAATTGTAAAAGAATAACAAATATGAATTTTATATCAACAGACTTCAAAGCCAAAAGCATTAAGTAGGACATTTTATATTCACAAAAAGTATAACAGATGGTGAAGAATAACATTCTCCTGGTCCCACTGTCACTCTTTTAGAAGTCACATAATTCCCTACCTATGTGCCTTACGAATCTGCAATCTCTAATTGAACCTCCATGTTGCTCAGAAATCACTGGGTTTCTTTAGTCTCCCGCTTTTCAAATTATCCAAAGAGGAAATTCCTATTTTTCATGACTCTCAAATGTTCTATTGCTCACTTCCAAGATGATCTCATTTTCAACTTCAGAGAAAACAAATATCAAAGGAGAGGCCCCTCACCTGTGTGCTTCCAAATTCACAAATGCTCTGCATTTGCTCTGGGGCGGGCACTGCCATTTGGCTGATCTAACTGCCCTGCCCATGTCTTATCTCTTTTGACTTCTTCCTCCATGAGGATAAAAAGTCTTTCCTAGCCTCCCTTGTAGTTAGGAGTGGACACAGGACACAGCACTGGCAGGTGAGATACTAGCAGAAGTCTCCTGCAGGCCTCTAGAAACCTTTTCTTGATTAAAGACCAAGTGTAGCCCAGTACTACCCCTACCCACTTTTCCTGCTTCCATCACAGTTTGAAAGGAAAAGGTGAAAGCAAATACAGTGATGTCAACCCTTCAGTGCCACCATCATTAACTTGCAGAAGCAATGTGAGCAATTGCTTACCCTAAATTTCTTGTCAGTGACCAGAAAATTGAATTTCTACTTGAGCAAAGCACTGTTAGTAGCTGGGTTTTCTGTTACCCTAAACTGCTGCTGAACCCACACCCTCCTCCCTCTTACAACTGAAGGGAGGCCCCTTATCCACTACCATGGATCCCACCATCTTCTTCTTCCTTGGAGGCCTCCTTCTGCTAATTGCAACCCTCCCCGCTTCCCTCTCCCCTGGTTATTTCACATCATCAGTGTTTGAACACACTTGAGTCTCTTCCACATTAAATAAAAAATGGAACTCTCCCTCCACTTCCCATCTTCCTCCAGCTACTGCCTTATCTTTTTCTTCCCCTTTACTAACATTCTTATTAGAAGAGCTGTCTACACTCACTATCTCCGACTCCTTATTTCCTATTCATTCCTTAACCCCTGGCATCTGGATTCAGCCCTGAAATTCACTGAAAGTGCTTTTGCCGAGGTCATGAGTAACATCCTTAGTGAAAAATCCAATGGGAACTTTTCGCTTCTTATCTTATTTGAACTCTCTGTAGCATTTGGCACCGTGACCATTCCAGCCTTTTCGAAATACTTTTTGAAAGTGTGTGGTATGTGTGTAAAGAGACGGAGAAGATGAGAAACTTCAATTTGAATATTTTCTCGAATTTGTCAAACCATTCTCTTTGTTTTTCTTCTCCTCCCTGGCAGATCCTTCTAAGCCTTCTCTTCTCATGAAAATCCTTCACATGTTGGTATGAAATTAGATAAACACTGATGTCTTCTTAGTTTTTACATCCTCTGAAGCTCCCCACTGATACCCTGAAATATCCTAAAAACTCCCCCAAACCTGCTTCTTCTCCCAGGCTGTCATTCTGCATAAGAGATGTCACATCTACACAGCTATCCAAGATGTCCAGAGTGATTCTTGATGTACCCCTGCTGTTTCTCAAATCCTGTTAATCTAGAGACATTGAATTCTAAATGTCTCTAGAAATCTGCCTATTTCCCTGAGTCTCACCAATCTTATCCCAGGTTAGGCCTCTTTTATCATCAGTTTTCTAACTTCTCCCTCTGTTGACCCCAACTCTTTGCTGTAGGTATAGTTTCTCTATAGCTGCCAACCTGGGTTTTCATGCATGCTATTTCCTCTGCTTAGAATTCCTCTCATGAGGCTAAGCATCACTGCCGCCTCAAGATTCTCAGTTTAACCACTGAGAATGGCCCCACTTCCTGGCCCCCTTAGCTAAGTTGAGAGAGCTCCTGCTGAGTGTTGTCGTAGCATCTGATACTCCCAATATCAGTGTTTTCGTTTTGCTCCATGAGGGCACATTTCATCTCTAGTATCTGGTGTCCTGTAATAGATTTCTCAGATTATAATGCCAGGATTTTAATTTTATTTGTGCCAAGCCAACAGTTCTCCATATAGCATAGGCATTCATCAAAGGTCATGGATTGAATTCCTGGGACTATGAAAGATTTCCACTTAGCTTACCATACAATGGAAAAGGAACATGAATGCTAGAATAATCATTAAAATGACTTAGGTCTCATTAAAAATGGTTATATTCCAATCAGTAGAATGGACATGTTCCACTTTTAAAAGCAAAGAGTGATCCTCTATTATCCCTGAAGAGTATATAAATTGGTTATTGCCTGTTGTAATAGAAATTCCCAGAAATAATAATTAAACAGTCCATATAGTGTATATACACACCCATAAACTACATATGTAAAAACTATTCAAGTGAAAAGGGATACAAAATGCACCTAGGAACTTAAATCATATCGTTATTAATAATCATCAGAAAAGTAGAGGCCAACAAAACAAAAATAAAAACATTTATATAACAGTGTTACAAGTAATTCAAAAAGAACCGTGTGACATTATTAAAACATCCAAATTATTGCTGGGATTTACTGTAATTAGTTTTCTCTACTTAATATGCATGTGCTTCAGATTACAAAACTAATCTTTGTACGATGAACCAAAGGCTAAAACATTGATCCCCTGAAATTTTTCAGACATTTTCAACAATCTAATTGCCAACAAAACATAATTTCATATGCAAAATGTTACATGCAGTCCAGATAAATTTTAGAGTGAGCAACCTTGATTCCAAAGGAGAAAACAGATTTTGTTCTTATTATACAAGACATGTTCATAAAGCACAGAACAAAAGACTATATTATCACACTTATTGGTAAAGGCAAATATATCTCAGTACAATAATGTAACTTTTCATTGGAAAAGGCTGTCGAAATACCAACAGAGTCAAAAATCAAAAAATAAATAAAAGCCAGAAGTTCAAGAGAAAAAGATCAGTTTTACATTTTACCAATGCTCTTTCAAGCCATATATGATTTGACTTGGGAATATAATTTGAGTCAAAGCACTTGGCAAAAAATGTTAAGTCAACACATTCCTTCAAGTTCCAGGTTCATTTGCTTAAGGATTCAGATCTTTCCCTAAAAACATTGCATACTTTGTTAACAGCTGGGACAACATATTCATATAATTACTTTTAATCTTTACATTTTTAAGTACCCTGAATGGTGTTGTAATGGTGTTTTTATCTCTCACAAAGCCCTAGGCAACATCGAAATACACAATAAAAGCCAGAAAACAAATGACTAAATCCCACATCACATACTGTGGCACACTAAATTTTAGCATCTGCTTTCGTCTCAGATTAGGCAGCTGATTGCCTCAAAATAATTCTTCAGGGGGCTGCCTGTGTGATACCCTTTCTCTGATTAGACTCCACGCCCACCCACAGGTCTGGGCACACAAACCAAGCGTGGCTATAAGAGTCCCTCTTCTGGACCTTAGATACTGATGCAGGGAAAGAGGGGCTCTTTTCCTCCATGATCTCCAAGTTAGTTGATAGGAGCCTCAGCACTGTCAGGGCTGCTTCCTCAGCTTCAGGGAGGAGCTGATTTCTACAGAACAGAGAAAGCAGAGAGGGAGGACAGTGAGAGGCCAGCTGAGCGAGACACTCTGAAGGCCAGTGTCACCCCTGCTCTCCCTCATGAGAGCCAGTAAATTCCACCCACTGAATTTCACAAGTTCATGTAAGGATTCCCTCACTAGAAACTAGAATTTGAGCTAGTACAGATACTAAATTGTATTACTGTTAAGAATTCTTGGAATTCATGGGGCCCACATCCTCATGTTAGGTATTAGGAAAATGGATTAGAGAGGTTAAGTAACCTGTTCCAGGTCTCACAAGGCATTGTACAGAGCAAGACAGTGTGGCAGATTCTGTAGGGGGCTCACTCTGCACTCAGGCTAACTCCTCTGCTGCTTGCCTAACTATATGACAGGGGCTGGAGACTAAAAACATTTCCCAGTCTTGCAGCAGTGAGGGTGCAGGCATGTGACCTAAGCTTCTGGTAAGCGGAAACACAAGAATCTGCTTAGGACTTGGATGGGAACTGAGCAATGAGAGAGACTTCGTTTATATCTTCTGGGGAGCACGGTGGAGCCACATGGCTCCTAGGCTCTTCTTCTTCCTGGGTGGAGGTGTACCCCTGGCCAAGTGCTGCAGTGGCTCCCTACAACAACTGGGGGTTTGGGGTTTTGACTAAACAACATCCAAAATGGGTTATAAGCCTCTCCCAAAATTCTGGGAGCCAGCAAAAGACTTTCAGTAAGTCCTTTTATGTTAAGATGACTGCAATTAGAGTGCTGTTTGACACCAAGAACTTTGAGTTACATAGAATTTGGTACATCAATATGGGGTCCAGCAACCCAAAATATGAAATTAGATTACTGAAGGAGGCAGAGCTTTCAGCATAAAGAACACGGAGGTTGGAAACCAGAAAGCTAGTCACTTTTATGTAGTGACACATAAGTTCATCAAGTTGTCCCATGATGAACCTTGGAAAGCAGACTAGGTGCTGTGAATGTTCTGTTAGGAGAAATAGGAAGAAAGATTTGGTCCAAAATGAAAATAGGCTTAGACAATAATTTTTAGGATGGGAATTCCCACGTCCTCCCCAAATTCCAGTATCACTTGGAAATTGTTTTTAGCTGCATCACAAACTTTAAAAAATTGTGACAACAAATTGTGGGTTCTGTTTTTCTCATACCTGCATATTAATAGACAAGAAAGACAGAATTAGTTTATCCATTGCCTATGTCCAAAATGGCAATCCTAAATCACCAGTAAATAAGTAAAAGGATGGGCAATGTGCTAAGAAGAAAGAAAAGTAGGTCAATTGCTATAGAAATATTTCCTTACAGTCACTTCGTGTAATATTTTGCCCATGGATATTGCTTTGCGGCTTAATGCATGCTTTCACATCCCCCTTTTCTCTCTCTCCCACTCTCTTTTTATCTCTCCCTCTTTTTTCTCTCTCTCTGCCTTACCATCCCCCCTTTCTATTTCCATTCCTCCCTCCCTCCCTTTCTCCTTCTTTCTTTTAGAATCCTACAACCGTACAGTGCACTCAAGCAGCCATTATTTGTTATTCTCATATCAGAGACAAAGAAACTAAGGCTTTTAAAAGCTTGGTAACTCCTTTAACATTAAAAATCAAGTAGTAGACTTTGTATTAACCACAAGTGGAACAGATGCAGGTTTTGCATGGTCTAAAGCTATCTATACAAGTTGTAGAAGCTTTGCATAGAAAAATCATACAAAATTAAAAATATGAAATCAGGTGTGAAAGTGAGAAAAAAATCACAACAAATTATCAATTTTATGATACTGGTAAATGCCACTGACATCGCAGAATCTAGTCAAACAGCATAATTTCTGTATTTACTTCCAACATGCTTCTTCAGGTCTTTTCCTTCCTTTCTAGGTTGCATATTCTGATCATCTCTTCAAACAGAAATAATTTTAAGATAATTTTCTATAAAGATATCAAAAATATTTCTGTTGTTTCTTCAGGACATTGGATTGAAATGTAGTCTTTATTATTATTTTTTTTTTTTTTTGAGACGGAGCCTCAAGCTATCCCCCTGGGTAGAGTGCCATGGCATCACAGCTCATAGCAACCTCCAACTCCTGGGCTCAAGCGAGTCTCCTGCCTCCACCTCCCAAATAGCTGGGATCACAGGCGCCCGCCA
>CAUYQV010011177.1:0-10647 GCA_963574575.1 Galagoides demidoff | reverse complement strand
GCCCGCCACAACGCCCAGCCATTTTTTGGTTGCAGCCATCATTGTTGTTTGGCGGGCCCGGGCTGGGGATTCGAACCCGCCACCTTAGGTGTACGTGGCTGGCGCCTTAGCCGATTGAGCCACAGGCGCCGAGCCTATTTTAATCTTTCTATTGTTTTTTGTTACTGTTACGTCAGGCCAGTGCCAGGTCAGCCTCTCTATTCTCTTTACTAGTGTCTGAACATAAGACGTCAAAACCAGTGAAAATAAATTATTCAAACTTTAATCTCTCATTCAAACAAAGGAAAGCAAGGGAACTCCTGGGTGAGGGGCCCCACCACGTAATGCTGCCTCTGGACTCTCTAATATACCGAGAAGGGTAGAGAGGGAGAAAAATAGTAACGGGAAGGAGAAGGGGAAGAAGGAGGGGCTTCATAGATGTGAGTAGCTCTGGGGAATCTTACTGTGTCTTCCCTGGTAGATATTCATGATTTCTTCTGAGTTAATTTTTCTGCAACTTCTTCCTTCCACTTTTATTTCTTCATGTATACACACATACACACAACATTGCATGTCTTGCTTCTCCCTTCTTTCTTATTAGTTCATATTAAAGACCAAAGGTGAAATGTGGTAGATGTGTATTTTTTTCCACCACAATGGCAATTTTGAAGTGTTATTGTTTTTGCATAGAGTATGTTAAGGTGTTTAGAGGTGTTGCCTCTTTTATAGGACTTACAATTAGCATCAATCAATTTCAAATTATTATTTTGAGTGTTATCTATCATAATTTCCTTTGGTAATTTTGTAAATGACTAGATTCAGAAATATTTGTACAGACGTGCAGAAGAGATCATTGTCCAGAACCTCAAAACACCATAGTTTCACCCTAAGGCTCAGGTATTTTCACTTGACAGACAGGATACAAGAATGAGAATGTAGCAGAAGCGTTGCTTATAAATCACGAACTCTGGTGGCTTTTCATTCTGTTACATTGGAAAATGTTATAAGGATTGTCTGTGTTCCTTAATTAAGGAAACGTGTTATGCACCTTCTGCTCTTGGTGTTTATGGGCCACTCTCTCTTCAAACCTCTCTGTGCACTGGCCTCGCCCCCTGCAGGCTCCCAGAACTCCTTCAGTATGGATTATTTTTCTCTGTCTTTTGCATATTGGTATTCAGGAATGTTCTAGTTTTTACTTGAGAACAAGACTGGGTCTGAGTCTTTCTGTCCTCTACAGAACATTTCATATGTCTAGTACATGCTAGGGATTATCCACATTTTACTCAATCTTTCTCTCTCTCTCTCTCTCTTTTTCTTTCTTTTTTCTGCTGTGTCATCCTAGCTCACAGAACCTCAAACTCTTGGTCTCAAGCCAACACCTTGCCTCAGCCTCCAGAGTAGCTGGGACTGTAGGTTCCTGCTACTACTCCCAGACTAGCGTTTCTATTTTTGGTACAGCGTTTCTATTTTTGCTCAGGCTGGTCTTGAACTTCTGAGCTCAGGCCATTCACTTGCCTCAGCCTTCCAGAGTGCTAGGAGTGTGGACATGAGCCACCGCACCCAGCCCACATTTATTTTTTAAAAGGAAAGCATACCTAGGAGCACATGAAGAGATAAACTTTTTTCCTCTCAGAGAAAAGATGATTATTAGACCATTTGTTGCAATAATTTTTGTGTGAGTGCGTCTGCACACATGTATGTCAAATTCCTATTCTTGCGAATGGTGCATTTAAAAAATCATTTTGCTGATTATTTCAATCTTCAGTGATACCCGGTAACGTAGTAAATTATTTTGTGCTCAGTATTTGGCTTCTTCAACACTTTCCTCATCTCTCAGAAATCCCCGAAATACTGAACTGGTTACGATTACTTAAACATACAATGGCTCCATAATATTTCAACAAATACGTTAGTTCACTTACTCCTAGAAGCAGACTCTGAGGCAGGTTCTGAGTGCAAGTAATTTATTCAGGAACTTGATTCAGGACACACATTTATGGGGATGCAAAATAAGATAGGAAAAGGAAAAGAAAGGAAGCCCAGGCGGCACCTGTGGCTCAAAGGAGTAGGGCGCCGACCCCATATGCAGGAGGTGGCGGGTTCAAACCCAGCCCCACCCAAAAACTGCAAAAACTGCAAAAACTGCAAAAAAAAAAAAAAAAGGAAGGAAGCCCAAAATAAATTATCCAACCAGTTACCACTGTGGACAAATGAAGCTTCCTCCCCCATGATGACAGGTGTAGTTAAGGTAAGAAAGTGAAGTGGGGTATTTATTACAGGAACACCTATCATCTCCAGGGTTTGTTGATTCTTGGAAATTGTGATGTTGCTAATTTATCAGTATTCAGTATTTTATCTTTAAAATATTCAGATACTTGTCTTTCCAAAGTGCTAAGATATACGTAGATATTGGTAAAGTTGGCAATGTCTGCTCAGGGTGGTGCCTGTGGCTCAGAGGAGTAGGGCGCTGGCTCCACATGCTGGAGTTGGCGGGTTCAAACTCAGCCCCAGCCAAAAACTGCAAAAAAGAAAAATAAAATGTCTATTCAAATGACATTAAACATTTTATAGTAATTTAATTACTTATTCACATGTGTGTCTCCTCCAATAAATTGGAATAAAAAACACAAACTTCTTATCACTGTGTCCACTACATTCTAGCTCAAAAAAAGTGTCTGTTGAATTAATTAAAATATAATAAAATGAAAGCAACATGCTATTGTGGCTTCCACTACTTTTCTAGCATCATAAATGGGCACAACAGCTATAAATACGTGTGTGAATGTGTGTGTGTGTGTATGTTCACATATGTCTTTTTCCAGGGTGAGCATATAAGTAGGAGCTGTAATACAGACATATTTAATTTTAGTTCCTTTTTGAAAATAAGAAGGAAAGAAGTTTATGGTCAATCTGTAGTTCTAGGATTGAACTGAGCTAAAACTGGACACACCTCCCATTTTCAGTGCTGCATTAGACAGACTGAGTCATCAGGCAGAAACCGAACTCTCTGGCTACAAGTTCAATAGACATCTTTGTTCAATTACTTAAACTCATAGTGACCACTTTGTGCATTAGTGGCAGAAAATCACTAGTTGAGAGGGAATCTATGACCCAGGAGAATTTGTCTGAAGTTTTCATTTATAAAGAAGAATAACTTTAGGCAGAGTGCAAAGAAAGGAAACTTACAAAAATAAATTATGCGGGTTTCCCATTTAAATCTAGATACTTAATTTTCTGATAACTTTCCAATAATCAGGTCTAAATAGAGTTTGAATTTTGAAAATCACAAAACATATTCATAAATTACTTTTGCTTCATGTATATAGTGCCTTTGCAAAAAGCAAGTGTAGAGTGCAGCTAATAATTTAAGAAGTTTTATTGGAGCGTATCACCTGGGAAGAGAAGGCATGCTTGCCAATTACTTCTGAAATCAACTCTGCTTCCCTTTCCTCTCTTTGATAGACATTATTATTCTCAATATTCTCTCAGATTGAATTTCTCTCCAACATTAGAGACTATTCCAGTAAAGCAAACAAACAAATATATATATATATATATACATAAAAGGGAGGTAGGAAGAGACATACAATAAACAGCTTTCAGTCAAAGAAAGGAAAATCTTAATGTAATATTAAACATCAACAGAATTCAGGCTTGGCAACTATAGCTTAATGGTTAGGGTGCTGACCACATACACCAATGCTGGTGGGTTTGAACCTGGCCCCTGCCTGCTAAACAACAATGACAATTATAACAAAAAATAGCCAGGCATTGTGGTGGGCACCTATAGTCCCAGCTACTTGGGAGGCTGAGGCAAGAGAATCACTTAAGTTCAAGAGTTTGAGGTTACTGTGAGCTATGAAGCCACAACAGTCTACTGAGGGCAACATAGTTAGACTCTGTCTCAAAAAAAAAAAAAATCAACAGAATTTGGTGATCTTCCCATATGAATAATGGAATCATATAATTATAAGCAAGCTGAGGGCAGGCATCGAAGAAACTTAATAATTTCTTTAGATCTAAGAAAAGTGAAAAGAAGAGGAAAGAAAAGAAAGATCTTCATTAAGTTATTTTAACTGAATGCATAAATCAGACTTCTCTTAAGTCCAGTGATATTTTAATTGGATTTGATAATTTTTATTTTTAGAAAACTTCAGAGATCAAATGAAATCTTGCATAGCCTTGGAAGCAAAGATTCCAAAACAACATTAATAATAGTTCATGATTTGTATCAAATACAGAATATCATATGTAGCTGCATATGTACAATATGTTTGCACTAACCCACAAATGTTTCAGTTTTGTAAAAGACTCATTGAAAGAGAGAAATTTACTTAAGAGCTAGTATGTATCATCCCGTCTCCCACAGCTATGTCCAATGGCTCAGGTAGTGGAGCTGGGCATTTTGAAATGCGCGACTTACCTTTGATTTAAAAAGATGGAAACAGGAGTGAGGGTATGACTTTGGTGAATGGCCACACTGACTTGCTAAAGGGCCAACCTGGATTAGACATATTTAGGCACTTAGTTAATTTCCCAACGACACAACTAGGGGCTTTGCAGACTTGGAGCTCCCTGCATGGAAACCTAATGAGTAATTTTGTCCTGTTTCCTAGCTGACTCCAAAGTCAACTCTATATCTGAGATGAACGAGGTTATTCCCCTCAATAAATTTGCCAGTCAGGATTTTGGGAGTGGTCAGGAGTGCTGTGCTCACTCAGTGTTTTCAAAAACCTTTCAACGATTTTTCAAAACTGTCTTGGACATGACTAAAGAGTTAGGTCTTTAGCCCTTACTGAATAAATGACTATTGACATTGTACATTTCTTTAACATTAAAAGACTACAGTTTATAGGGTCACCTTGTACAACAGACTCTACTGTGTGTGTTGAACTTCAAGCTTCATTTTCCCCAACTGCTTTGGAAAGTTCTAATTAAGTTTATTTAGATTTCCTTTTTTATCTTCCTGTCTTCTTACATTATAAAAAATTATAAATGCAAGCCACGAACCGGATATGTCTTACATAGTGATCTAAATATATGAACTCATTTAAAAACGTAATATAATGAAATATCTCATACTCATAAGAACAACTACAAAATACTTTCTTTTTGAAACCTATTGAACCACTATTATTTCAGTGGCTATGGAAGCATTACTACCGTTTTATTTGTGAATGAATATCTTTGAATTTTTGTATTTATTTCATAATTATTTTGCAGGTTTTGTTGCCAGGACTAATTAAAAAATGAAAGATTTTCCTCTTTGTATAAGTGCATATATCTATATATAAAGTATATATAAGTCTACTTGATATGTGTACATATCTATATACATGAATATCAAAGGGAAAGTCATATATATTGTAGTTATATATTCATATATACCTCAAAGAAGGAAGCTTTTCCCTTCTCCTTTTATTCTCCTTTCACAGAAACTTTGCCCTTTTTATCAATACAATTTTCTCAAAATCTGCTGAAAAATGCTAATAATTCATTACTCTGATCATCTGTGTTAGAGCTGAATAATGTGTAATGTTTTACCAAAATATTAGTCATATCTTATTTGAAGTCGTTAAGCAATTTATTATTCATTGTAATTGAAATACAAAGTATCATTAAAACCAGTGGCAATAGCAAATATGATCAATTTTTTTTTTGTATATTTGATCCAGTGGGAAGGCAGAATGAATCTGTTTTTACATTAAGTCGATTTACTTTTTATCATACATTTTTGACCCTGTAAATTAAGGGGACCTTGAGCACTGGACGACTCTGTCAGTTTTATTTAACAATAGAAATGTCAACGACCTGCAGTTACTTGGTTTGTGTTCTCTTCTGCTTACAATCTTTGAGATTTTCATTCTTTTTCATAGAACATCTTTTAGTAACCTTCTCTTGGTTATCTCTCAGGCAATCTTTAAGTCTCAGTTGAAACTTTTTCCTTTGGAAAGCCTTCAGTACATGCACAATTACAGTCCGAGTCACACCCCTGTCTTTGTCCCAGGATAATACTTACTCAATGACAGCATTTATCGCAGGTTATAAAAATGTCTTGTTTATTTGTTTTTCACTCATAGACTTAAATTTCGAATGACTGCCTAATTTGTGCTTGTGCCCCATTGCACCTGGGTAGGGACCCTGTAATATAAACACATGCCTAAGTGCATTGATAAATTCATAGCTAGATCTCCTGAGTCCCTAAAACATACTGATTTATGTTTCTGGTGGTTAGTTATGCACCAACTTTATGGATATCAGGAGCATTCCAAAGATACTTCAAATAATTTCAAAGAATGTCTTTCTTTTGGCTTTTATTTTAAATTTCTGTTAAAACATTTTAGTTAAAACGTCTCTAGCTCTAGTATCCAAGCAAATATTTTCCTGATATTATTTAGTTTTAGAATTATGACTTGTTTAGAGCCCCATAGGAATAGAATTGTGGGTGGCATGATGCTCTCTTAAGATTCGTGGCAATTCTGAACATCTCCTAAAAATGTAAAATGAATTCCTTATCGCCATATAGAAAATTTCATGTCATTCAAAAGTCTGAAGCTACACAGAGTAAACAGTGTGCACTTTAAAGGGATTGAGAATTAGTGGGATTTAAGGAAAGAGGATGTAATCAGGAGCTTAAAGGCCTATTTCTTCTGGTTTTCCCACTATAAAAATCCATATTATTAAACAATTATTAAGAGTTCATGACCTTTCTCCCAAAAGAGTGCTAGAAAATATTATTTCTTAGTACTATTCCAGGTATAAATTTCTATTATATAAATAACAAAGTTGCCCTCAATTGTAAAGCTTAGTATTCAAAATCAATATAAACAATTCTTATCACATCTTATTATACAGGAAAGCATACATATTGGCTTTTATAAGAAATAAAAATATATAGATAAAATGTTCTCTCATTTTACTAACTGTCTTGTTGCAAAAATTAGCTTAGAAATGTGTAGATAAATAGCACTAGAAGTTATTTGACAGGAGATGTGGGGTGAGGATGATGAAAGGAACACAGAAAGCACAGTGGGAAAAAGCATTCAGGAGTCAAAAGAAATAAAAAACAGATTTTTCATAATACAAATAAAATTGACATGAGGGTCCTAAATTCTTGAAATAAATTTCTCTTTTCTTCATCTTAAGTTTATAGTTGTAAACACAGCATGTCTTCAAAGAAACACTGACTTTTGTTAAAATTGGGACTTCTGATACAATGAAGTCAACTTTCTCTAACCCAATGAGTCCAAATTTTTTTTCACCCAATGATGGGCTGTTTTGTTGGTCCAAGTCAAAAAATTTTAATATACAAAATCATTACCAGCAAACCAAGTCGATTGAATGTTGAGTCCAAATGTTTACCACCAGTTCAGACATTTCTCCTGCATATAGATATAAATACCCAACAGCCTACTAGATAAGCTCACTTGTCAAAAACTAAATAACGAACTCATTACCCTTACAACCGAGCTCCCAAACCAGCAATAAACTCAAAAAAGCAAATAAAACAAAGGCGTCCTGTTTCAGTGACTAGAACTAGATTTGCCTTAACTGCCTACTTCTTAATTGCCCATTTCTTCTTGAAATAAAAACCATCTGTAAGAGATTATGTATATTAATATCCACATGTGTGAGATATATATGTATAAATAAGATATTTATGCATACATATATAAATTAACCCAAAGAAGGGATGGAGAGAGAAAGAAAGAAAGGGTATAAAGTTGCCGTGAATATTTGTGCGGACTTAGTTTTTCAGATGAGTTTAGGTTATACCCAAGAGCACAATTGCATCTGGATCATAGGGTAAGACCACATTCAGCTTTTTAAAGTCTATCAGAATTTCTTCTACAATAGTGTCCTGTTTTGTGTTTCTGTCAGCAATCTGTGGGTGTTCATGTTGTTCCACATCTTTGCCAACATTTGTTTTCCTTTTTTTTTTTTGATTTGAGCCATTCTGACAGGCGGGGAGTAGCATTGTTTAAATTTGCAGTACTTTTCTTTAGTGACAAGTTATATTGGGAAAATTTTAATATATTTGCTATCTGTATGTTGTGTTTGGTGTCCGTTTAAATAGCTAACCCATTCTTCACTAGGTTGCTTGTTTTCTTATTGTTAAGTTTAAAATACCTTTAAAAATTTTGCATGTAAGTCCTTCAACAGATGTCTGCTTTGCAAAATTTTCTTCCATTCTGCAATTTGTTTTTTCATTTTCTTTATACAGTGACTTTCATTTTACTGTCTCTATCTATTTATCTATCTAACTATACCCATTCACATACATATATTGCCAATGTATTATGCTTTGTATTACCATTAATTCTTTGTTGTCCTTTGCAAATGCAAACAAATGCAAAGCATAATACGTTGGCAATATATGTGTGTTAAGGGTTGGAGAAAGAAAGGAAGAGAGAGTGTAAAACTGCCATAAATATTTGTGAGGACTTAATTTTTCAGATCAGTAGGTTATCTGAAGAGCACGATTGCTGCTGGATCATATAAGACTATATTCAGTATTCAGTTTATTTCAATAAACTAGTGTCCAGGATTTGGTTAAATATTGTTTAAAGGCATAAAATTATATTATCTTTCACTCTTATGGTAATACAATCAAGTTTAAGGAGAGCAAGATATATTAGACAAATATTAGACAGAGTATAGAGGCACAGCTCCTTTAGTCCACATTTAGAAACTTATATACTTTTTTTTGTTGTTGTTAAATGATAGCTGTGTACATTAATGCAATCATGGGGTACAGTGTGCTGTTTTCATATACAATCTGAAATATTTTCATCAAACTGGTTAACATAGCCTTTATGTGATTTTCTTAGTTATTGTGTTAAGACGTTTATATTCTACTTTTAGAAAGATTCACCTGTACCCTTGTACGATAAACCATAGAGGTGATCCCGCCAATCACCCTCCCTCCACCCATCCACCCCCCTCCCATGCCCTGCCCCCATATCACAAAATCCCAAACCAGAGATACTGGCGTGGATGTGGAGAAAAGAAAAGAAACTTATATTCTCTATTAAGAAATTTCCAAAGTAAAGTTATCCTATTGAAGTACATTTTTTGAATATTTTGGATGGAAAATCTCTCTAACATGCATTATCCACAATGTTTCTGTATTAAAAAGAAAGCCATTAACTATCATTCAACATCTTCTCAGTGCCACTGAGCCATTATTTCCATTAACTGAAGTACACAAATTTCCCTGCGTCTTTCTAATGCTTTCACCTTGCGGTTCTGCCTCTCAGGGTGTCTGCCCCTTTCCACCGGGGTGCTTGCTCTCTGCTGTGATTTATGGAAGTTTGGATGGGTAGGTAGAGTGTGGCAGTGACAGAGAGGGAACTTTGCGCATTTGCACTCATACTCTGGGCCACAATTGATGATCACCCATCCAGATCCTAAATTTGAGACCAGGTTATCAGGCCAGACTTCAGCTCAACCAAATCCAAACTTCACAAAACAAATCCCTTTGCTGTAAGAATTTGTTCTGTAAAATTTATATTCAAATTTTGCATTCAAAAAAGGCCCCACTCAAGTATTCAGAAGGCCACATATGCCTCAAGGTTACAGGCTCCAGACCCCTTGCTAGCTGGGTGACTTTGTGAGACATTTTTTTTTTTTTGGCAGTTTTTCGCTGGGGCTGGGTTTGAACCCACCACCTCCTACATATGGGGCCGGCGCCCTACTCCTTTGAGCCACAGGCGCTGCCCATTGTGAGTTATTTAAACAATATATGCCTCAGCTTCTTCAGCTCAAAAATGTTGAGAGCAAGTTCTCATAGTGTTATTGTGAGTATTAAATGAGTTTAAAATAATTTGGAACAGTGTCTTGTACATAAAAAATGCCATGTAAATATCAGATTTTAATGTTGTGAGTTCTGGTTGGATGACCTTAGATATGTTTCTTAATCTATTAAAAAAAGTTTTGCATCTAAATCCTTTTCCTCTTAGAAAGACTTTGGTTTACCATGAAGTTTCTCCCAACTCTTCTGAGCTCTGCAATCTGACATATTTTTGGTGTTGTAATTTCAACCTAGACACTAAGGTCTAATTTTCTTTTTCCTCAGACCAAGTTGGAAGGTTCTTATTGATTTTCAGTGATTCCTTGGCAAAATATTTTCTGAATCCAAGTTGACAATTCTAAAAGATCAGCTTCTTTAGTCAATGTTCACGCTAACATGACCTAAAACCACCTGAATATTTTTACAATGTGGACATGTTTCAGTACATGTTCTTAGTCAATTTTTCATAAAACCTGAAGGTATAATATGAGTGAAAATAATGATATATAGACAAAGATAGAAGGTCAAATATCTTCTGCTCAGTGATGGACCAACAAGATGGCAGGATTTACATATAAGGCATCTCAACCCTGCTCAAGCACTGCTACCAGCCCTCTATCCATACAGAAAAGATGGTGCATGTATAATTACTGGCCACCTGAGCTAATAATGAGCTGACAATAACCCCTTAAAATATCCAACATTGGCAGAAAAAGCTTTCGATAACATCTAGCATCCCTTTATGATCAGAACACTTAAGAAAATTGGTATAGAAGGGACATTCCTTAGACTGATAGAGACCATCTACAGCAAACCTACAGCCAATATAGTATTGAATGGAGTTAAACTGAAATCATTTCCACTCAAATCAGGAA
>CAUYQV010011176.1:0-12969 GCA_963574575.1 Galagoides demidoff | reverse complement strand
TTGGCAGGTTCAAACCTAGCCCTGGCCAAACTGTAACAAAAGAATAGCCGGGCATTGTGGCGGATGCCTGTAGTCCCAGCTACTCCAGAGGCTGAGGCAAGAGAATCGCTTAAGCCCAGGACTTGGCAGTTGCTGTGAGCTGTGACGCCATAGCACTCTACCAAGGGTGACAAAATGAAATTCTGTCTCTAAAAAAAAAAAAAATCACTTATAAGAATATTCACAGTCACTTTACTTAAGCGGCAGAAAGGCTAAGTAAATTGTGGTACAGCTTTACAATAAAATAACTCCTCAATAATAAAACAGCATGGGCTTCCAATAAAATATGTGCAATGATGCAGATGAATCTCAGAAGCATAATGCAAGGTGAAAGAAGCCAGGAACAAAAAATAGATACTCTATGATTCTATTTGTATGGAGTCCTAGGGAAAGGAAACAAATCTATAGTGACAGTAACAGACCTGAGCGGGGACAGCTAGAGGAAGCCAGTATTGTCACACTAGCTGTGTGAACTTGAGCCGGTAGTACTCCACCCTACCTCTGCTTCTTGATTTCTGTGAGTGTTCTAGGCAATTAAGTGAACCCAGGTCATATGTGCTAGCTGATCTTTAGGTCTCTTCCTACACCAAATTCTCAGTCTCTTCTGCCTCCAGATCAACGGAAGAAAGTGTGTCCACAGCCTTCACATTGAATTCCTGAAAGACAGCACAACTGTGAGGACACGTTTTTGTCAGGAGAGAAAAGGGAATAATTGTCTAGCACAAAATCCTTGAATTAATACTTAAACGGGTCAAGAAACAGAGGAATGAGCTCTGACACAGCAGCAGGTGGCCTGTGCTTGTGAAAGGAAGTGCTGAGCAGCGTGTGGGGTGAGGAGCAGAAGGAAGGAGAGGCAAGAAGGAAAAGAAGCATGGCCCCTGAACAGCGGGACTCAAGCACCTGCCTGACACTAGAAGGCAACTGCGAGCATTAGATCCATTTTCCTAGTAAGTCTTATTCATGAGCTAGTATTACGTATAAGAGTCAACCCCTAAACCTGAATTTAAAAGGGTGTTTCACCTGGCTCCTGTCTAAAAGGACATGTTGCCTGTTAGACGGCAGCCCGGTGAGGCAGATGCTGTGCTTGTCCTTATCCTGCCCATTTCACAGGTGGGGAGACTGAGCCACATACCATGGTATTAACCTTTCTTTTTATTGATTGATTGATTGAGACAGAGTCTCATTATGTCGCCCTTGTTTGAGTGCTGTGACATCACAGCTCACAGCAACCTCAAATTCTTGGGCGTAAGCAATTCTCTTGCCTTAGTCTCCCAAGTAGCTGGGGCTACAGGCACTTGCCGCAGTGCCCAGCTATTTTTTTGTTGCATTTGTCATTGTTGTTCAGCTGGCCCAGACCAGGTTGGAATCCACCAGCCTTGGCATATGTGGCTGGTGCCGTAATAACTGTGCTACAGGCGCCGAGCCAGGATCAACTTTTCTAAACAACACTTCAGAGCTGGAAGCACAGCTAGCCTCATGGCTTTGGATAAGGGAGTGTAGAGGGTTTGTAATTCCTAACTTGCTTGGCTGTGGTCAGAATTAAATGCAGTAATGTATGCAAAGGCCCTGGCGTATATTCAGTTCTCTATGATGGGTAGTTATTGCTACTAAAAGGAACAATTAATTTTAACTGGTAAAATTTGTAAGGTGTCTTGAAAGGATGCAGGAGTGGAAAGATCCTGGTGGCAAGACGACTCAAGACAAAGGAAGCCGCTTTGGCCAAGTTCATTGTGTGACAGTGGAGGGCACACTCATAGTCTAGGACTGTGCAATATGGAGGTGACATAGGATCTGAGGGGTGGGTGGCCTAGGTTGTTGACAGACCTTGGTATATGGTGGGGCGGTAGGATGCTGTGGGGTTTGACACAATCTTATCAGTGTTTTAGGAAAAGAGCTCTGATGACAATGTGGAGGATGGGCTGAGATGGGGGACAAACAGAGGAAGTAGTCAGGACATTCTAGCAGGATTTGAGTTGATATATATTTTTTTTTTCTAGCAGGGTTTGAGTTGAGTTTTTTTAACTTTTAATGGTGAAAAGTTATATGTTTAGAATTAGCGAGCCGGACTTGGTTTAGATGATCCCAATTTTGTTGGCAACATCCAAAGCATCATAATTGGGAGCCAGTGGAACACATATCTTCTTGCCATCAGGCCTGATGGCCACAGCAATATCATGGAACTTCTTCACAACCTGTCTGATCTGGCGCTTGTTGGCTTTGACACCCACAGGGAACACAAGTGTATAGTTGTCTTCCATCTTCTTCATGGCAGACTCAGTGGTCAGGGTGAGCTTAATGATGGCACAGTGGTCAAGCTTGTTTCTCCTTTGGCTTTGGGAGGGGCAGGAGCTTCCTTCTTCCCTTTCTGTGCCATCCTGTGAAAAGAGCCTTGAGTTGAGATTTCAATGAAGGTTTGTCATGGGACTGCACAGAAAATGTGACATTAGGAACACAGAAAGACTCAGTCAGGACTTGGCAGCTGAAACTGGGGGGCAGAGAATGAGAGGGAGATTCTGCAGCTGAGATGTTTCAGAGACTAAGCATAAGTCACACCTAGCAAGCTTGACTTGAGATCAAGTGTTGTAGTAAAGAGAAGGGGTAGGTTTCTATCAAAGGATGAGCTTGATTCAGGATGGGTGGAGTCTGAGATGTTCACAGAACAGTTGGAAATATGGGCTGGGGCTTAGGAGCTGAGTGAGCAGGGGGCAGATGGAGAGTGACCCCCTAAGGACCATGATGGAAACCACTCAAGAGGATGAGGTCATTGAGGAGGACACATGGCACGAGGAAGACTGTCAAGGTCAGTGGCCACTACAGGGATGTGCTGGCTCAGAGGCCCGGCTGATAGCGGGGAGAGCATCAGACAGAACTAAAATATCTGAGTGTGAGTCTTGCCTAGACTTCTGCATGTAGTCTCATTAATTGATCTCATTAATTAATTATTATGCACATAACATTGTGAGGTAGAAAAATAAAAGAGGAACAAACCCTTGTTAAGGTCCATATTTTCAAGGTTTAGACAGAAGAAGAGGAACTAGAAAAGGGAAGAAATATCAAGTTTTTATAAAGTTACATAAAACCTCCAACAGCCAATTTGTTATGATCAGACATAGATCCTGCCTCCAGCACTCTGGGATCTTAGATGAGGATCCAGACTCACACAGGAAAGGACACGTGACAAGCCAAGGGGACACTAGCAGATGCCAAGTTACGCGGTGGAGACTGGAAGAACTGTTCAGTCATGGACTTGGCTGGATTTGGTTCAGGAAGGATCAAAGAAGAGAAGACATGTGGGCTGGGTCCTGAAGGGTAGGAGAGCTTGGAGAAGTAGAGAGAGCAGAACAGCGGACGTAGGGGAACCCACACATTTTCTCTTAACTTGTACTTATAACTGAGGTATACCAGAAAGTGTCCCACAAAGTCATAACAGCCATTTTAACTCTAAATTTCCCACTTATTCCCAATGTTACAGGAACATACTTTTAACATCAGCACATTTCAGTTTCTCTTTCAGCTTCCTATTTATTTTAGTTCCAACACTTATTTGTGTACCTTTTATTTTATTTTATTTATTTTGTATTTATTTATTTATTTTTTGAGAGACAGAGTCTCACTTCATTGCCCTCAGTAGAGTGCTATGGCATCACAGCTCACAGCAACCGCCAGCTCTTGGGCTTAGGTGATTCTCTTGCCTCAGCTGCCCAAGTAGCTGGGACTACAGGCACCCGCCACAACACCTGGCTATTTTGGGGTTTTTTTTTTGTTGTTCATTTGTTTGGGCTGGGGCTGGGTTTGAATCTGCCACCTCTGCATATGGGGCCAGTGCCCTACTCACTGAGCCACAGGTACCACCCCACCTTTGATTTTAAAATGTCAATTTTCTCAATGTCTAATAGTGTGGCATTCTGAACCACTGACATTATGCCTAGAGATTTTTAAAGAACAACTAACTCCCAGTTATTTCCACATTTGTGGTCTGAAAGTTCCTCCTCCTTTCCTGGAACTCAGGAGGGAGCCTGGAGCAAGGTGGGGTCCCGATTTGTAAAGGGCGTTTGCAGCTCCCAGCCTTCCCGGCATCCCCTCATCCTTCTGCTAAGAAGAGCACTCTGAACTGATTGTGGGCCATTGTGGGTTCCTGACTGTCACAGTCCCAGTGCAGGACCCAGACCACATGTCTTCTCCTCTCTGAACCCTCGTGGACCAAATTCAGCCTAATCTATGACACACAGTGAAGGAACCCTGCTTTCTTCTCAACAAGAAGAGCTACCGGCTAAAGCTGGCTAATCAAATTTTATTCCAGAACAGTGTACCTTGAGCACAGCAACTTAGGCTGCTAACAAAAATGTGGACCAGGGTGTATTTCAACCATGACTCTGAGAAGATCATCATTTATTCTCTACTCCTTGGCTAATCCTCGTTCTTCAGGTCCTTTTCCAATCCTGTGAGCTGTCCCACATCTTTCTAATAACTTCTCTCTTAACTTAGTCAGAGTCAGCTCCTATTACATTTACAAAAAAACTAAACCAAATTCATTTGCTGATCCGACTAGAAAATCTAGTGTTTTCAAATGTCTGCCAAAGTTTCCCCCATTGATGTGGAAAATCGAAAGGGATAAGGATGGTATAAGAGGTCATGGGCCCCATGATAGCTGGTCTGTTTCTCTTTCAGCGGGTTGAGTCACTGTCCAAAGGGGGCTGGAGAGCCATCCCTGACGGGTGGCCTTACTGCGCCCTCCCATCCTGCCTGAAGCTGCTTTCTTCCTTAGGGACAGTTAGCACAGAACACGCAGAGAGGCTCTCTGGCTTCCTGGGTGAGTTTGGACCACCCTCTGTCTAGACTGGTTCTCAACCTTCCTAATAACACGACCCTTTAATACAGTTAAAAGGGGTCTCAACCCACAGGTTAAGAACTGCTGGTCTAGAGAGAGTGAGGTCTGGGTGTGAGTTTTTCTTAGCTACCAGCCTCAGTCTGTCTATACCCAGTGGTGCTCTGGCAAATGTTTAACAACCAACTCTCTACAGAAAAACAAATCAAAACAGAAGTTCCAATTTATCATATTTGCTGACTTGCATGGTGTAATATTCCCACCATGACTGATTTTAGGCTGCCCGTGTGATATCACTGAATTCGGAGGTGGGAAGACACAAAAACATTCTGCTCCCTCGAGTTCTCTGAGATGGCTCCAGCACAGCGCCGGCTGTGTATCCCCCAACACGGTTCCTCTCAGGGGAGACCCGTGCTCCAGATCCTCTCTTCCTTAGAGTTCCAGTAACTTGCGTTATTCCTTTGTGGTCTCCCTAATCCCTGCACTCATCCTTATCAATTGTTCCTTTGTAAGAAAACACACATACATGCTCTTCACAAATTGTCCTAATTTGAAAGTGCGGAGGTAACCAGCCTCTGAGTAGCCCCGGGTGACTTCTGCCGCCTTCCTAATAATCACATCCTGGGGTAGTGCCCTCCTTCCTTGTATCAGACTTGGCCCGTGGGATCACAGGAATATGGCACTTGGTGTGTCACTTTTGAGAATAGCTCCTGAAAACACTGTGGCTTCTTTCTTTTTGCTTCCCTTCTCTCTCTCTCTCCCTCTCCCTCCCTCTCTGTCCCCCCCCCTTCTCACTTTGGGTGAAGCCAGCATAGAGGTCAAGCCGCCCCATGGAGAGACCCATGTGGTAAGGAATGAAGGCCTGTAAACAACCGTGTGAGTGACACTGAAAGCAGACCTTCCAGTCCTCGTCCAAACTAAGATGACTACAACACCTGCCAACAGCTTAACTGCAGCCTCTTGAGTCACTAAGCCAGAACTAGGTAGGCTGTTCCCAGATTCTTGGCCTTTGAAGACACTGTGAGATAATAAACAATTGCTATTTTAAGTTACAACCTTTTGGAGTGATTTGTTATGCAGCAACAGGTTTCCTGACTGACGGACTTCCTCTCTGTCAGCTTCCCTCCTCAGCACCATTCATCTGTTCACGTTTCTCTCCTTCCCCACTGCCAGCATCCTTGTCCAGTCTGGACTGCTGCAGCTGATAACCGACTGACCACCTCACCCACCATGTTGTAGCCAGAATGATCAGTGGAAATCCTTTGCTGATGGTCTTGGTATTAAAACACTTCCCTGGCAACCCGTTCTTCTTAGAATCAAGATAAAAGTCTTTATGCAGCTGACGTGGCCCTGAGGAGCCTTACCCTTCTCTCCTCCAGTGAGGCTGCCCTCGCTCACTCACCCACCCTCCCCACCTCTTTGGTCTACTTTCTCTTCTTCTATCTACCAAGGTTCTTTCTTCAATAAAGCGCTTTTGGCTTGAAGCTTAACACACCCCTTCCCTGCAAGCTTCTCCTACCTCCTAGTGTGCTCTAATCTCCCTTGAAGCCTTGGCTTAAATGTCACCTCAGAGAGCCTTCCCTGGCCTCCACCTGTGACAGGACTACATGCATCATCACTTACTTTCACAGGAACTGTAGTGAATATTCCACCATTATGTATTGGGCACTTAACACAGGTCCTACGCAGGAGTCTGGAATACATCACAGAGGATTCCTTCGTTTATGGCATGTATCACAATTCTATTTCAAATAACGTCTGTCTCCACTGCTGGATTATAAACTCCATGCAGACAGAGGCCGTCGTCTGCTGGTTTACCGATGCCTGGCTTGGAGTAGACGCTCAATTGGTATTTGCTGAACAAATGAAATAAAGGAACCTTAAAGTTAGACAGAGCTGAATTTGAGTACTGGATCTACTACTCACAAGCAGTGTGACCCAGGCAGTTTCGCCACCTATAGAATGAGAAATAACTGCCTCTTAGGGTTGAACGTGAGCATTGAGTCATGTCATGGATGCAATGTGCTTACAACAGTGCCTGATAATAAGGGCTTCTGCAAATGTGCCATGTCATGGTTAAAAACGAATTTTATGTCAGTTTCGTGTCACAGAGCTGTCATGTTGAGACTTCATCTCTTTATTGCAGTCTACGTTTTCCTGCATCATTATCTTTCTCAGAATTTGTCATTTTGGTATTGCTCAGCCTCACTAAATGTACTGGCTTTGACTTTTTCAGGGTTTCTCTGAAAAAAATGAATGGATGCAGCATTTTTTTGTTGCTATAAATTTCCCCCCTAAGAGGGAAGATTTTAAACATACATATACATTTAGGGGAAAGAGAAAAATGACACACACCCTTCAAGAGGACTCAGCATCAAAGGAGGAGTAACTGTGTCCCAAGGACCGTGGTGCATATAAATCAAAGTGAAAGAAAAATAGGGAGTCCCCTGGCCCCCGGGTTTGATTATCTCAACCAAGATTACTTACAGCAAATTTTGGTTTGCATTTCTGTTGAAGGTACTAAATGTGGGGAGAAATGACTTAAAACATACGCATCAAACCGTCAATGGTGGGGTTTATGTTTCATTATGTTTGGTAAGAATACTTTACAAGAATGTACTACTTACTTGTGTGTACATATATACGCACACAATGTGATTTAAAAAGTAATTAAAAGTGCTGTACTTCAGAAAGAGGAGGGAGGCCCAGCTGGCTTCAGCTTGGTTTGAGAAAGAGCTACCCAGATATATTTTCACTTTGTGGCTTCATTATTACTTAAAACATCGTTGATTCCTAAATTTTGACATTTATTCATTAGATATTTACAGTGTGCCTTCTCTGTGTGAGTCACTGTGCTCAGTCAGTGAGAGAGCTGAGCTTTTGGGTGGCCTTCCATCTGCTGTGTCAGGGCACATGGGCCACAGACACTGTAACACACACTGGGTGGAGTGCAGGTGCTGTAAGGCAAAGGGCCTAGCAGGCAGGGGTCTGAAGTCCAAAGCAAGTGGCAGTCCCTGGGGGGGAAATATAACATTCTGTGAAGAGGTTACAGAAGTTCAGAGTAGGGAGATGATACCCTGGCAGAGATGGAGCTGGTCAGGGCAGGGAGCGGGGAATTTAGGGAAGTTAATGTATCTTTCCTCCTAGAAATATGTTGTGTGAGGAAACGGGAGAGGGAACAGTAGATTGTCATGTTGTCAGGGTTGAAAAAAATGTTTTCTTCATTTTGTTTTTAAAATATAAGAGACCTAAGTAGGATTTTAAGACAAAGGGAAAAAGTAAAGAGGCAAAAAGGAATAGATAAATGATGGAAAAATGTTTCAGAAGAGGTATGAGAGACTGAGGAGATGTAAGTGAATTTGCTAAGAGCTGGGAAAAACATGGGCCTTGTTTTGGCAATAGATGCTTATCATAATGATCGTCGGCGCTGGTGAAAATAGGGACATTTAGAGATGGAAAAGACAGATCCCAAAAGTTGCCATTACTCTGCTAGACACACACACATGGAGGTGAAGGCATTTGGGGGCAGTGTGGGGGTAAAAGTGAGCTTTGAGAATATATAAAGTTTGGGTTCTGCCACTGTGGAGAACTCAAGAAGCAGCTGACAAATACGAATACAAGAGCTGGCAGGCAACAAAGAGGGACTCAGGTGTGGAGCAGACCCAGGAGGACCCTTTTTGTGACTTCCTCTAGTAACCTTTGATAGATGAGGAGGACAAATGACAGAATGATAGGAAGGGCTCCTCAATTAGGGATTGGAAAGGAAGGTGTGAATGTAATATTCAGAGAGACTCTGCAAATTATAAAAAATAACTTTCTAGCAATCTTCTCTAGCAATAGAGCAGATTGTTTTGAGAAGTTAATCTGCTGTGGCTGAGGTTTTTGTGCAGTCTGGACCACCTGAGGCTGTCGCTGTTCAGGTTTCTCCAGCACTGAATGAGTGGCAGACCACAGACCTTCCACCCTTTTACATTTTGTGATTCCAGAGCACCATTAAGAGCAGGGCATAATCCCAGCAATGTGGGAGGCCAAAGTGGGTGGATTGCTTGAGCTCAGGAGTTGCCTGAGCAAGAGTGAGACCCAGTCTCTACTAAAAATAGAAAAACTAGCCTGGCTTTGTGGCAGGCACCAGTAGTCCCAGCTACTTGGGAGGCTGAGGCAGGGAGATTGCTCAAGCTCAAGAGTTTAAGGTTGCTATGAACTATGATGCCAGCGTACTCTACCCAAGGCAACAGTTTAAGAGTCTGCCTAAAAGAAAAAAGCATCATTGAACTGGCTGATCAGGTAAGGGAGGAAGGCAAGCAAGTTCTCAAGCCAAGGCTCCCTTCCAGACCTCCTGAATCAAATAATTCTGGGGGTAAGATGGGTGTGCATGCTGGAACTTCCACAGCTGGCCGTGCTGCACAGCCAGTGCTGAGAACTGTGGACACAGGAGGTGAGGTGCTGTTGGCTTCATTACATGCGTTTAATATGAGGTGAGATATAAATGATTTTTGGAAGATCTGTATTTGGATTTTTCATTCCACTGTTTTTTCTATAAGTATGGATAATTGAGAATTATACAAATTGTACTACTACTTGTTCAGATGAGCAAAGAGCCTTAGGAATACTATGATCTGTAGAGAAGTCATTAACTCACAATTTTATAAATAGATATATACAACTAGGTTATCAATATACTGATATTTATTGCTTAATTAAACCATTTAAAGGATTTTAGAATATCCCTAGACAATGGTACAGAGAATGAATTCAGATTCTATTAAGACAGAATTAAAAATACCAGTTAAGGCTGGGCATGGTGGCTTACCCTTGTAATCCTAGCATACTGGGAGGCTGAGGTGGGAGGATCCCTTGAGGTCAGGAGTTCCAGACCAGCCTGAGCAAGAGTACTACTCTACTAAAATAGAAAAATTAGTTTGGTGCAGTGGTGTGTGCCTGTGGTGGTTCCAGCTACTAGGGGGGCTGAAGCAGAATGATTGCTTAAGCCCAGGAGTTTGAGGTTTTGAGGTTGCTGTGAGCTATGATGATGCCACTGCACTCTAGCCCAGTTGAGAGCCTCTGCCTAAAAAAAAATAAAAATAAAAATAAATTGCCAGTTAAAAAAAAGTAATGCATCAAAGAACCATTATTGCTTGTAAGAGCAATATATTTTACAGTAAAAATAAAGGTAAAGCAGTGAAAATTAGATCTTCTATATATTAAGAAAAAAACTTTGTGGGTTTTTTGTTTTATAGAAAGTTCCAAGAAGATCATTAACTCATCACAGAGAAAATCAGAGTATTAACACAGGCCAAGGACAAGATTTCAAGAGACTTATTTTTAAAGATAAAGAGATGCTATCTCCCTATCAAAATCACCAAGTTTTCTGGTTAGGGCTTAAAATTTATTATTTTAAAAAAAGAGCAGGGAAGTTGGGAAATAAATATGAATCCAATAATTTTTAATGCTGATAATCATTCGTGGGATAATAAAATTGAAAAATATCTTTAAATTTATTAAAGTTATAATTTATTATAATTTAAACTATTTTAATGTTATAATTTTTGATGCTGCATTGTAAAATGTTACTTGATTATTTCTTCTTTAAAAAATTTACTCAAATGGCTTTATAGTACGCATATACCAGTGTTCAACTAGAGACACAGCAGATAGGATACATTTAACAAGAGATTTATTACAACAAATTGGCTTACAAGATTGCAGAGGTTGGCTGGGCAAGTCTGAAATACATAGAGCAGGTGCAAGTAGTCTACAGACAGAATTCCTTCTTTCTCAGGGAAATCTTGGTTCTGCTGCAGAGGCTTTCCAGCTGATTGACTGTCAGCCACGTTATCTAGGATAGTCTCCCTTGCTTAAAGTCAATGGACTGTGGTGTCAATTACATCCACAAAATACGTTCATAGCAACACTTAGACTCATGTTTGACTGAATAACTAACTGGGATGAGCTGACACATAAAATTGGCCATCACAAGTTGGTATTTAAGTTAGCAGGTTATAATGCTAAGATAATGTGGCATGTTATGGGATTGAGTTAAAGATACATAAGTCAAATCATGTCCTACTGATTCAGCATAAAAGAAAGAGGTCTCAGTTAGGTATCCCGAAACCTCCTGAGTTCTAGGACTGCCTATATAACTTTGGAGATTGACTTATTCCCTCTGAATCTTTTTTCCTTCATCTATAAAATAAAATAGTTGGACTCAAGTCCCTTTCAGTTGTAAAATCTATAAGTAATTATATCAACAGAAAAACATATAATTGAAGGTTATGTGTTCTGTAATGTTACTACTGAGAGCCAACATTAGTTCTATATCACTGTTGGACAGAAGACACATGTCAGTGAAATATATCTTCCATTTATAGAAATATAATATATAGCATTTATCTCATTAATCTAGCCTTTGCTACTATAACATTCATGGTAATAATCTAAAGTACAGTTTGCTAAATTAATGGTCATATAATATAGGAATCTTTTGGTTGCAAAAAAACAGAAATTCAGCTCAAAATGGTTTAAGCAAAAAATAAAATTATTGGTCAAATGAATATTCTAGTCTAGTCTATTCCCAGAACTCAAGATTCACTAGGAACCAGACTATGTCTCCGTTTCCTTTTCATTAATGCCACGCTGACCCTTGACGTGGGAGACTTGCGGTGGCTCCAGGCTCACTGCCTGCGGATGCAGCGGTCCCAAGCTTCACTGTGCAACTTTCAACCTCTTACTCTAATTTGAGCAGTTGAATGTGGAACATCTTTTACATCATTAGGTTGTCTCACATGTCTAAATGTAAAGAATAGATGCTTTCCAGATGGAAGATACATTTTTCCTGTGGTCTCAATGCCTGTTGTTGGATCTCTGACCTCTTTCTGTTTATTTTGGGTAAAGGAACTCATATTCCAAATGATCTTTTCCATCTAGGATTTATATCCCGGTTGTGAATCTGCTTTCCGAATTTGTATGCCTGCAAACTATCTTTGCAATAAGAAGGACCTAGTGCATTTCCATATTTAACAAGATGTCTTTACTTAAGCCTGTGGGCTTGTTTGGACCCCTGGTTCTAATCTTCCTAGTCTGAGCCATTCTACCTAGCCTACCTCATGAACAGACCACAGTTAGGGAAGCATGCCAACTTGTGCGCCTCTGTGTGAGACTGGGAATACAGTAGTTTCCTCTTGTCCACAGTTTTGATTTCCGAGGTTTCTGTTACTCAAGGTCAACTTCAATTCAAAAATATAAATGGGGCTGGGTGAGGTGGCTCACACCTGTAATCCCAGCACTATCACTCTGGGAGGCTGAGACGGGTGGATTGCCTGAGCTCACAAGTTCAAGACCAGCCTGAGCAGAGTGAGACCTCATCTCTAAAAATAGCCAGGCATTGTGGCAGGCACCTGTTGTCCTAGCTACTTGGGAGGCTGAGGCAAGAGAATCACTTGAGCCCATGAGTTTGAGGTTGCTGTGAGCTGTGATGCTACGGCACTCTACCAAGGGTGACAAAGTGAGACTGTCTCAAAAACAAAAACAAACAAAATACATATATACATATACACATACGCATATATATATAAATGGAAAACTTCAGAAATAAGCAATTCGTAAATTTTAAGTTGTGTGCTGTTTTGAGTAGCTTGATTAAATTGATTAAATCTTGTGCCATTCTGTTCTGTTCCACCTGGGATGTGAATCATCTCTTTGTCCATCTGATCAAAGCTGTCTGCGCTACCCACCCTAAGTTAGTCACTCAGGAGCCATCTCAGTCATCAGATGGACTGTGGCAGTATCAAAGTGCTTGTGTTCAAGTAAGCCTTGTTTGACTTACTAATGGTCCCAAAGTGCAAAAGTAGTGATGCTAGCATGTTGTTATAACTGTTTTATTTTACTAGTAGTTACTGTTAATCTGCACCTGATTTATAAATTAAACTTTATCATAGGTATGTATACATAAGAAAAAACATAGTATCTGGAGAACACTTAGAGATCTAAAAATAGACCTGCCATTCGATCCTACAATTCCATTATTAGGTATATACCCAGAAGATAAAAAACCACATTACAATAAAGATGTTTGTATCAGAATGTTTATTGCAGCCCAATTCATAATT
>CAUYQV010011173.1:0-15247 GCA_963574575.1 Galagoides demidoff | reverse complement strand
CTTGCAGGCCCTGCACTGTGAAGTCTTGGAATGTTGGGGCTGGAGGGGGCCTGGAGACCAGGGGTCTCACTACCTGTTGTTATCCTGTTAGAGGCAGTGGAGATGGCTGCTCTGAACCCCACAGCTGGTTAATAACAGACCTGGATCAACTCTGGAGATCAATGGGGTGACATATCACAGCCAGATCACCCTCAGCATTCTGGGAGGCCGAGGCAGGTGGATTGCTTCAGCTCACAGGTTCGAAACCAGCCTGAGCCAGAGAGAGACCTCATCTCTAAATATAATCAGGTATTCTGGTGGGCGCCTATAGTCCCAGCTACTTGGGAGGCTGAGGCAAGAGAATTGCTTGAGCCCAAGAATTTGAGGTTGCTAAGAGCTGACGCTATGGCACTCTACTGAGGGTGACAAAGTGACACTCTGTCTCAAAACAACAGCAAAGCAGCAGACCTGGAAGCAGGTCTCAGGCCCCAACCCTGGTGTTTTTTAATGACATTGCACACTGCCTCCCAGTGTAAAACTAACACAGAAGAGCTTCCCGCGGGCATCTCTGGGGCTTGTGCAGCAAGAACAGAAGGTGTCAGGGTTTAGATACAACCCCGAAGTCCCCAGGGAGTCCTCAGTGGCACCACCTCGGAGCTGTTGAGCTAACCACTTGTGGGGTTTCTGAAGCCCACAGATGGACACATGGTTTTCACCTAGACCCCACATTTTCAGCTACTCTAAAAAATTAAAACATTTGGCAACATTGGGTCTACATCGAGCACAGTTGGCCAGAGCCAAATAGCAGCTGGCACAGTCCCACTGCCCCTGGCCCACTTCATTCTGTGTCACCTGCTGGATCCCGGGCCGATTTTGGAGTCCACGACCCACAGGTCAGGGTAGGGCATCCTCAGCTTGTTTCTGCCTCAGCTTCTTTTAGTACCTACTGCATCCCTCCCACCTCCAAGGCCCAGGAAGCCCCAGTGGCTCAAATCAACAGATCCCAGCCCCTGCCCCCATGCCCGTGCTCACTGGAGGATGCCAATGTAGTCTTCCACTGTGGCGGGGTGAGCCGACTGCCAGTTCTTCTTGAACCCAACCACCAGGATGTTGGGCTTCATTCTCCCGAGACCTGCAGCCTGCCGAGGGGGTGCACAAGGTGAGGGAGTAGGCAGAAGGGCAGTGGGGCCATGGGCGCTCGTTCTGTGATGGTGAGGATGGAGGCGTCTCTCAGACCCAACCACCCTCCCATCCATGCTGCGGGGGCTCAGGAAATACAGCCCCCTCTCCGGGGTCTCATCTGCCTGGACACACCCACAAGAAAGGTGAAGTCAAAGTTATACCCTATGGCTTCTCTGAGCCTGGGACATGGCGGGGACTGTCCCTTTAGTTCTGAATTCTCCCCACTTCTGTTTCTCTAACCAATCATTTCTCACAAGAGATTTGAATTTAGATGTCAAGCTTACAAGTATTCCTGAGTCATCTAATCCATACATCTTTCATATTTCTCTTTTCTGAATGATAATTTTTAAAAAAATTTTTTGAGGTAAAATTCATGTAACAAAATCAACTATTTTAAAGTGTACAGTTCAGGGGCATTTAGTAAATGTCAAGGGCATTTAGTACATTCATGGTGTTAAGTAAGTTCACAACACCATGGCCTTTGTCTACTTCCAAAATGTTTTCATAATCCCCCAGAGAGACCACCTATAGTTTTTTTTGTAAATTTTGAGAAATATTGAAAAGGATTCTTATATGTTGACCCAGAATGAACAAGTGTTATTATTTTATCTAAGCATCTCATTTAACCCATGAGAAAACTGGTCAGTAAAATGAATTGTCCGGTGGAACATTCTAGATCTTGATCTGAGTAGTGGTCACACACCACTGGGTGGTGTCTACATATGTAAGTATTTGAGAAACTGTGCATTTAATGTTTTTTACTTTATTGTGTGCAAATTATATTTTAAAACAAACAAAAAGAAAAGGAAATGACCAAGGTCACACAGCCACACAGGCTTCCAGACAGTGTCCTGGATCAGCGCACATGAGGGTGGGGAGGGATTCCAGTTAGAGCAAAGGGACTTAAACCAGGCCCCCAGGACTTTCTGCCTCCCAAGTTGTCATGTCAAGTACTAAGTCCTGTCGGGAGGCCCCCAAACCCACGGCACCTGCATAAGAATCTGCACACCACTGCGGAGGTCCTCCGCGATGACGTCCGAGTAGAAGGCCTTGATCTTCCTCTTGTTCAGCCACTTGGTGTGTCCACTGGCGATTAGCCGGAGCTCAGGCATCCTCTGTTTGCGAGGTCCCTGTGGGTGGCAGGGCAGATGACATCAGGGCAGCCTCCAGCCTGGGGTTAAGCCCCATGGGCTCAGCACCACCAGAGGCGCTGGTTTTCCTTTGCAGAGTTAAGGGGGAGAAAGAGGAGGAGGAAGGGAAGAGGGGAGGATGAGAGAAGGAGGGAGTGGGGAGAGACAGAGAGAGGGGCCAGGAAGGAGAGGGAATTGGGCCTGCAGAAGGGCCTGGCTGGACTCTCCCTGCTCCGTGTCCCTAGGACCCCCATCCTGCCTCGTCTCCAGGGGGCACTCACAATGAGCACATGGCCGCAGATCATTAGGCTGAGGTTCCGGGTGAAGGTGCCCACAAAGTCCACCAGGGCTGGGCGGAAGTTGGGGGGCCCTGTGAGCACCAGGCACTGGGGGCTGTGGAGGGGAAGAGAAAGGGGCCCGAGCCATCAGAGGAGAGCCTACAGGGGTCAGGATGCTAAAGGCACCTCCCCGCTCCTTTGGTGCCTACGACACAGGGTCTCCCTTGTTCTTCTTGCTCAAGCCACCAAACATTCTTCCTGATGTTCCTCCCTGCCCTGCCCTGCCCAGTGTCGTGGTGGGAAGAATAAAGACTGGTGGTAAGGAAGCCTGTCACAATAAAGTCACCATGTTACTGGGCAGGTAACTCAGCCTGTGTGTCCAGAGGCAGCAGTAGGCAGCATTCAAAGGCCACTGCCAGAGTCAATTTGAGCCAGACTTAATTGACAGTTCACCAGCTGTGCAACCTGGGGCCAGCTACTTAACCTCTCTGTGCCTCAGAACCCTCCTCTGGGCCTGGGGTTGGCAATTTCCTAGACTTTAGAGGGCTGTCGTGAGGCTGTGTGAGGTGCTTTGCAAGCGTCTGGCTCATAGTAAGTACGACATGAACCGATGTTGTCTGATTAGTCTTGCCACAATCTGGCAGGAAGGGGATCCCAGGTGGGTAATTCTCTTCACCGGGAGGAGTCAGTTTCGATGCCCAGGGGAAGTTTAGCACCATCAGCCTCAAAGGATTATCACAATGGGAAATTACAACACCAAGTCGCCCTGACAACAGAGCACGGTCCACTGTGGAAACTAAGGCACAGAGAGGTCTCTTGACTTGCTTGGTCCCCTTTGGGAAATGTCAACCTCAATCTCCCAGTGGCTGGATGATGTTCCTCTGCCTCTGTTCCCCCCAGGTCTGCCTTTGTCAGGTGACAGGTCTAGGCTCAGACACTCCCAGGGCAGAGCCCTCCCAGGTGGGGCCCCAGAAGCTCAGCTCACCGGTAGTTCTTGATGTGGTCTTCCACCTCATTGAGGCCCACGGAGTAGCTGAGGGCCAGGTTGTAGGAGCCAGCCTGCACCGAGGAGCCCCAGTTTACCTCTGGAGTGGGGCAAGAGCAAGATTAGGAATCCCTGGAGGAAACCAGGAAACCAGGCTCACAAAGGGAGTGAGCAATGAAGGAGGGAGGGAAGGAGGGCAGGCTGGCCTTCCTTTGGGGCTGGGCATCTGGGGGAGCATGGCTAGGGGTGGACAGCCTGCAGTTCTCTGCTCCCACTGTTTGCAGGGCCAGAGGCCACGCACCATGTGGCCACGTATTTAAGTTATACAGTAAGATACTGAGCTCTGCAAAATATCTTCCCATCTGGACACACAGACCTTCACAATGGCCTGGAAGCCCAGGTTCAGATTTAGAATTCTAGGCTTTCTAGGAATCCTGTTTCTTGCTGTCATCCCAGGATCCCTGCCTGCATGTAGATACCCCTGCCCAGGCTCCAAGCTTTGTGCACCTGCCTTCAAATACTCAGCCCTTGGCAACCCCGGGGGACTAGGTGTACACACCAAAGGGGAGGCCCTATTGCAGGATGGTGCTGGGGAAGAGGCTCAGACCCTGGAAGCTGCCTTCAGGCAGGGAATTCCAGACTGCTGGATACCCAGGGGTGGTCTGGAAACTGAGGGGTGAGTTCTGAGTGGGCACATCCCTTGGGGCTCTTCACTACATGGGGACAGACAAGGCGCTGGGGACAGACAGGGTTTGAGGGCCAGAGAGGAGTACAGAGCCCTCCTGGCAGGCCAGGGGGCAGAACCGCCTTCGCGGCTGCCCTGGGGAGGACAGGTGAGCCCGGCAGCTGAGATGCACACCTGGCTTCTTGTAGATCACGTAGAGCAGAAGGAAGAGCACGACGCCAATGGCGATGAGGGCCGCCCACCAGGTGAGGAGGAACATGATGACCACAGAAATGACTGCCCCGAACAGTGCCGCCCACTTGCTGTAGTATCGGAAGGAGGGTCTCCACCCTGGGCCGGCAGCATAGGTCAGTGGGCATGCCTGGCACTCTGGAAGCTCTTCCTGGGCAGGGCCGGGCAGCATGGATGCCAAGGGGGACCACCTGCCTTTCCTCCCAGGGCTGGGCTGGCAGCTCTGCAGAGGACCATATGCCCAACTCCACTGGTACATCATTGTGTCAACAGACTGTACCAAGGAGGGAACATCCACTCTGGGTAAATATGGACACAGGATGTACCATGCCAGCAACAGGGCTGGGGTGAAATGGAGGGGCAAGGACATGCTTCTGCCTGGCTCCATGTCAGCAGGCCAGTGCTGCCCTTGCCACTAGTGACAGCTGCCTCATGGCACAACTCTAGGGACACCATGCACATTGGGGTGTACATAAAAGCTAGCCTGGTAATGGACATTGGCAATTTGGGGCTAGTTAGAACAAAGTGTTTTTCTTTGATACTCTTTTTTTGTAAGACAGGGTCATCCAGGCTGGCATGGTGCAATGGCGTCATCCTAGCTCAATGCAGCCTTGAACTCCTGAGAAGCTGGAACCACACATGTTGGCCACCACACCCAGCTTCCTCAAGACTCATCACTGCCACCTGCTGGAAGTTTTTCATCCTGCAGCTATGATATCTATGATACGCATGGAGCTCCCTAGAGCTGTGCTGAGTGCAACCTGCAACACCCTATGTAACAGCCCCAGCTGTGGTCTTGGGCAGTTCTCTTCTCTCTCTAAGGAATCAGACTCCTAACTTCTGTAAAATTGGTGACAGAAGGGACTAGAAACCCCCCCCAACAGACTGTAAACAGCATACGAATCCACACAAAATGCACACTGTGTTTAAAAAAGGTTAGCTGCCATTATGATGATATGCATGTTCCCATTAATAGGTTTCAGTTTGAGAGGTGACTCTGGGCTGCCTTCACCTTCTGTTCTCACCCCTGGGGCCCCCCTGCAGAGGGGAAGGGTTTGCTCACCGGGCGAGTTGGTGATGGAGGCGTGGAAGCAGCTGAAGTTGATAAGGGCGTAGGAGCACAGGAAGAAGTTGGAAATGATGGGGGCTATGGTGTTGAGCTCAGCTTCGGGGACCCAGAGAGAGAGAGGACAGCCTGTTGGGCAACTCTGCCAAGGAGCTGCCTGGCACCCTCACTCCCCAGTGGAGGCCCCCAAACAAGCCATTGACCCTCAATAGGTCTCAATCTTCTTATCTGTGAAATGGGTCCATTACTTTGTGAGGCTCAAAGGGATGATGTCTTATAAACTGTAAACTGGCTTCTTAAAAGCCTCTTAAAGGGTGTGGGCATTCTTGAGAGTAGATCTCATCAGGCTATGGGATGACCAGTGGCAGCGGCTATCATGCTTTCTTGATCACAAATTACAGTAAGAAATACATTTTACAACCTGGGCCAGGACACCCAGGACTGCATCACAGTTCCATCCCAGTGGTGACCTGCTTAGAACTGGCGGCTTCTCTTCCCTCTCTGTCCTGCTCCCTGCCACCGCCTTGAGCTCCCCAGGATAAATTCTGTACGTGAATCCTTGTCCCAGGGCCTGCTTCCAGAGATCCCCAAACAAGATAAGCACCTCTTATGTGCTGGGCCTTCCCTCCATGATTCCATTTAATCACCCTCAGAAGAACCCTGCCCCAAGCATCTGTGATCCTGGTCCCCAGCCTGAAGTCAAGACAGAACCACCCAGATAGAAGGGCATTGAATCCCAATCAGGGTGCCTGGCAGGGAAATGGGTTTCTGGGCCCAGGGATGCCAGGCCTGACTAGACTTTTCTATCCTGAGTGCCGCCCTGCTGCCTCTTCATTTGGCTCAGGACCCAGGAGTGCCCAGTGTCGGGAAGCTTCCCTCAGGGGACAGTGACTAGACAGTCTGGGCAAGTCTGACAGGTTGGTGACGCTTGCCCAAGCAGCAGGGATTCGGCAGCAGCCAGAAGGTGCCAACAGCCTCCCCCCACTCCACTCCTCCCAGGGAGCAGGGACCAGGGAGGCCTCATGTCACACCATGACCACTGTTCTGGCTTGGTGGCCAGCTCTTTCCTAGGAAGTTCTGCCTCCTTGGCTAAGTTAGTCAGAAGGTACTGGGTATGTGCATGGGTGTGTAATGTGAGGGGGTGTCTTCCTACCCATCTGTGACACACCTGTTATGCACTATGGCTCCCGGAGGCTCAAAGAGGTAAAGTAACTTGTCAAGATCACACAGCTGGCACGTAGCAAAGCCAAGAGACAAAGTCAATGTAAGGAACAGATTACCTGGGTTCTTTCTCCTAAAACACCTCCCACCTTGAAGCCCAAGGGGTCTCGAAGACCAAGGCTTGGGAAAATGGGCTTGTCTAGTTTTTACACCTATGAGGATATTGGCCTAGACATTTGTTTCAACACTCAAGGAAGGACCGGTCAGCTTGTCCTGTGCTCCAAAAGTGTCCTGGGGGCTCATTTAGGCCTGGGGAGGGGAGTCACCAGCAAAGATGCTGGAATGCATGACACAGAAAGGAGGTGAGTTCCCTTCTCATGGAGCAAAAGGGCCCACGACCCAGCCTGGTTTGGGAGGAGCCACCCACTGCCTGGAGGAGCACATGGCTCCCTAGGTCTCTTAGCAGGAGGGGTCTCACATCCACAGCTCTCTATCCACAGAGCCTCTCACTCCTTGGCCCCGCTGAGCACTCAGGATGGGAGGGGAGAGGAGTGGCAGGGAGGGAGCTGGCTCGCCCAGCACAGGCAGCCTCTTACCAATGATGATGAAGGCCACGGCGATGGCATAGGCCAGCAGGTAGCCACGGACAGGCTCATTGTTCTTGCCGTAGCCTTTGCCGAAGAAGCCGATCAGAGGGTACAGCTGGTCCACACACAGGCACTGCGGCACCAGACACCTCGCTCACGACCCACCACCTCCCCTGCCCTGGGTCCTCCCAGGCTCCAGCTCCTGCTCGTGCCCTCTGTGACCCTAACAGGGCATGTCCCCATTGGGGCCCTGTCCTCTGCTTCTGTTATATGGGGGGAGCCCCCACCCACCCCTCCTCACCAGAAAGGGCACAGTAAAAGGGTAGAATGAGAGAGGCTGATCACTCAGGGTGAAACTGGGTGGTGGGTCTCACACGGGCTGCACAGGTAAGATTTGGGGTGGGAACTGCAGGCATTCTTCAAATCACCCCACGGGGAGGGGCTGCTTCCTCAAGAGTTTGCTCAGAATGCCCCTTTCCCTCTCATCTAGACTCCCTGGTCACATGACACCTCCAGATCCTTGTAGCAGTAACCCAGAGACCCCTCTGGCTGGGCCTCTCAACTCAGATCCCCAGTCCCTGCCCCACCCCTTCCTCTGGCTTCACCTGGAAGACTTTGGCTGCAGAGACGAGGCAGGCCAGGGCAGAGGAGAGGGTGGCCCCGAAGATGCCGGCAGTGATCAGGGGCGCGAAGCCTGACACCATGCTCATGGTCTGCAGAGGTGTGGGGTTCCGGGACACCCATGATGGGGGGGTAGAGCCAAGAGTCCCCCCAGTCACTACTGAGCCTCTATCTGAATCCACAGCCACTACATGAGGTCCCAGTGCCACCCACAGGGAGAGACTGAGCACATCTGAGCTCTGTGCCTCTCTCCCTCAAGCCTGAGGCCCAGACTCTGTCCCGGCAGACTTCCAGCCCCACACCCCCTATGCCTGGTGGGGTGGCCCCTGGGGAGGCTCCATGCAGCCCTGGGACCTGGTAATAGTTGATAAGGCCGTAGCGGCAGCTGTGCTGCCGGGAGCACTCGGTGAAGTTCCAGCCGTAGCCACAGGCCAGCCCCTCGCAGGCACCCCAGCCGGGGGTCACTGTGTCATTCAAGACCCCAGAGGCATCGCGTACCACGCAGGAGCCTGAGAGGAGGAAGGAGGATGTTGGGAGGTCTCCCTTCCCTGCCTTATTCTATCCTCTCCCATCCCCCCAATGCTGGTCACCTCTGCAGAGGATAAGGTGCTGTGGGTGATGGTCAGAGTTACCTGTATTGTGTAATGACAATGGCGACAGCAGCTAATATGTGGCACGCTTGCCATGTGCCAGGTGCATGTACTTTACTTATTATTATTGTTCTTCTTGTGGTCATTTTACAGAGGTACAGAGAGCCTAAGTGACCTGCCCTAGATCTAAATGTCCTCCTAAGCCAGAGACCTGGGCCAAGTCCTTTGGCCACCTGTGCACAGCTTGCCTGGAAGGAGGTCTCAGGGAGCAAGTGCACCTAGGAGGCTCTCCAGTCAAGGAGGAGATGACAGGCTTGGGTTCAAAGCCCAGCTCCACCATTCACTAGCTATGTGACCTTAACCTCTCTGAGCCCCCATTTTCTCCTCTGTAAACTAGAGGAAATGACAGTACTGGGATCAAATGTGACAAGACATGAAAGGTCTAGGCACGGGGTGTCAGCTGCTAGCATCACTCTCACATTATTCCCAGGCCTAGATCATGCTTTGTCCTGCAGGAGCTTCTCACTCTGGGACCTCAAGGTCTAAGGGGATCAGAGGAGCCTGATCTGACGCCCCCTCATCCCTACCACAAACTAACCCTCCCATGAAGATGCTCTTATCACCACCCCAAGATGGGGTTCAAGGCTCCACACCCTGGGGTTGCCAAGTCCTCCCAGCCCTTCTCTCCCTGTTGGAGTCCAACCCAAACCCTTGGGCCCCTTCTAGTGGTCTGGGCTCTGTGGACACTGCAGGGTGGGAGCTGGGCATGGTGCCATCCCTTTCCACCTGGCTGGGCCGGCCACTTACCAATGGTGGCTGAGATGGCCAGGTAGGAGATGGTGGTCCAAAAGATGGCCATGAGTGTCCCTTTGGGAATGGCTATAGCAGGGTCCTGGGGGTCAGGGGAGGAGAAAAGAAGGGAGAGAGAGCGTCAGGCAACACTGCCCAGCTAACCCTGACCTTGGCGCTGCAGAGGCCCCATTCCACACGGAGAGAAAAGAGCCTAGTGACTGAGGACCCACAGAGGGGATGGACCCACCCAAGACCCTGGGAGCCTGAGGCAGAGAGAAAACAATCCAACAGCTCCATGCCTAGGCACTGTCCCAGGGCAACACATCATCTCAAAAGGAAAGAAAGAAGAGAGAGAGAAAGGAAAGAAAAAGAAAGAAGGAAGGAGGAAGGAAGGAAGGAAGGAAGGAAGAAAGGGAAGGAAGGAAGCTGGCACATGGCACTTGACTCTAACTGTGGCTGTTAGGGGTGGGGGCAGCACTGAGCACAGGGACACGCTCTGGGACAACACAGAAAAATTTTGTTGAATGATAAAATTGTGATTAAACTGATAAGCAAAGGCCTCTTTGTTCTCATATTCCTGCTCTCCTGCCACCCCTGTGCCCCAGGGCAATCCCCTGAGCCTGTCCAATCTTGGCTTCCTCCTCTGTTATCATGGTCAAAATGACAATGATGACAACTAGCTCTTCCTCTGTGCCGGCCACTATTCGAGGCACATTATGTGAATAGCTCACCACCGCCCTGCAAGGTTGGGGCTGTATTAGACCCATTTTACAGTTGAGGAACCTGAGGCCCAGAAAAGTTTTAAGAAACTTGTCCAAAGCCTCGAAGTGAGGGCTCTGCAAAGAGCAGCTCTGCTGCTGAGGACATTGTCCCACAGGGTGGGCAGAGAACCACGTCCAAGAGTCCGGGGCCCCTTAAGCTCAAACATCCAGACTCCGTGGCATAGGATGGCGTAGGGGAGTGAGATGGAGCCTGCCTCACCCAGCACTGAGCCAGCCTGCGGTTCTGACGCTGGCACACTGGACATGGGCCAGTTGGTAACCTAAGAAGCTTGATGAGGCGTCCAGATAAATTTCTAGGCAATGATCTGATGGGGCTCAGAGGAATCCAGGCCATCAGAGCACAGGACAACCTCTGCAGGCTCCTCAGGGCAGCAGACCAGGCCTTCACTGGCCATGCCCCAGATAATAAAAGGGAGCTGGACAACCACTACTCTGATTTCCATGCCCCACCTGAACCATCCAGGGCATGGCTTCAAAAAAGAAAGAGGCTTGCTCGAGACAACACCAAAACCTTCCTAACCCCAGTAACTCCTGCCTATACCCTTGAAAGAGTCAGCGCTCCCTTTCAGCAGGAAGAAGTTTTGAAAGATTTCTACTCCCTCATTCTTTGAAATAAAAAGTAGGGAGTTGTGGGAAAGGAATTCTCATAACCGTGACAGGAGAAAATCAGGTCAGAAACCAGCATTCCCCTCACCTAACTTCAGGAGGGCCCCAAGGCCAGAGTTCCTGGAAATACCCTGCCCATATCCTGCTGGTGCTAAGGACAGGTCTATAATCCTGGCTCTAAGGATCCAGAGATAATCCTGACCCTACGGATACCCCAGAATCTTGACCCACACTAGAAAAGAGCCCTAGGCGGCCCTCCAGGCTCACCACCCCATTCCAGCTATACTGATGAGACTAATAAAAGCCTTTTGCAACTGTGGGATCTGAGCTGACACCTGGTCAGTCCCTATTTTCCTTTCCCCTCTATTAAAGTCTTTCCTGGCCCCTGGGAAAAAAAAAAAAACCTATCTCCGATGTACAATTTTTTTTTTTTTTTTTGAGACGGAGCCTCAAGCTATCCCCCTGGGTAGAGCGCCATGGCATCACAGCTCATAGCAACCTCCCTCCAACTCCTGGGCTCAAGCAAGTCTCCTGCCTCCGCCTCCCAAGCAGCTGGGACCACAGGCGCCCGCCACAAAGCCCGGCCATTTTTTGGTTGCAGCCATCATTGTTTGGCGGGCCCAGGCTGGGGATTCGAACCCGCCACCTTAGGTGTACGTGGCTGGCGCCTTAGCCGATTGAGCCACAGGCGCCGAGCCAATGTACAATTCTTAATTTGGTTAAGAAAATGCTTCACAGGGTAGCACCTGTGGCTCCAAAGGGTAGGGCGCTGGCCCCCTATGCTGGAGGTGGCGAGTTCAAACCCAGCCCCAGCCAAATACTGCCAAAAAAAAAAAAAAAGAAAGAAAAAAGAAAATGCTTCATGCCATCACAGTAGCTCATGCCTTTAACGCTGCACTCTGGAAGGCCAAGGTGGGAGGATCATTTGAGGCCAGGAGTTTGAGACCAGACTGGACAACAAAGAGAGACCCTATCTCTACAAAAGATAGAAAAATTAGCCAAGTGTGGTGTCCTGGCAGGGGACAGTCCTAGTGAGTGGGGAGGCTGAGGCAGGAGGATTGCTTGAGAGTTGGAGGTTGCAGTGAGCTATGATGGTGGTGCTGCACTCTAGCCTGGGTGACAGAGCAAGACTCTATCTCAAAAAAAGAAAAAAAAGAAAGAAACAGGAGGGAGGGAGGGAAAGGAAAGAAAGAAAAGGAACTGCATTGGGGAGCACCCTCTGAGTAGAACTGGAGACTGGGGTGAGCGTTAGCTATGATTCCAGGACCGGGCTAGGCTCCTGGCTGACACCTCTGCTGGTAGCAAAGGCTCCACCCGCTTCTCCCCTTTCAAAGCCCCAGCCCCACTTCTACCCAATCGTTTTTGCTGGAGCCTCTCCCAACGTCAGTCTTTCCTTCCCCCCACTGCACAGCACTTTGTGCTTTAACACTACAGTTCACCACTATTCAGTCAACAAACATGTACTGAACACCTGGTATATGCCGGACTGTAGGCTGGGAGGGAAGAGGGAGACAGAAGTGGGTGGCGGTTTCCAGATGAAACTGGCACATGAATGGCTGATATCGTTATGCTAGACCAGGGGAACCATGACTCTGATGGAAGGTCTGGGGGAGAAGTAAGGCTGAAGGAGATGTTTAAAAGAGAAACAGAACTTTGTAAGGTGAAAAACACAAGCGTGGCTTGGTGCCTGTAGCTCAAGTGGCTAGGCCACATACACTGGAGCTGGACGGTTTGAATCCAACCCGGGCCCACCAAACAACAACAACTACAACCAGAAAAAATAGCCAGGTGCTGTGGCGTCACCTATAGTCCCAGCTACTTGGGAGGCTGAGGCAAGAGAATAACTTGGGCCCAAGAGTTGTAGGTTGCTGTGAGCTGTGACACCATAGTACTCTACCCAGGGCGATGGCTTAAGACTTTGTCTCAAAAAAAAGAAAAAGAAAAAGAAAAAAAAAAGAAAAACCCAAGTGTATGGATCTCAGTAAGAGAGGCAGTGCCCGCAGAGGCGTGGAGGAGGGACAGGGCAACATGGGCAAAGCAGCCTTGGGGCTGGAGAAGGGATCATGGAAAATTGTGGCAGTGATCAGAGATGAGGCTGAACAGGCGGGATGGAGCCTTGAAGGCCAAACCAAGGAGCCTGCCTACATCGAAGCAGTGGAGAGCCCTGGAAGCTGTCAGCCCAGCAAAGATGTTTCTGATCAAGGCCGAGTTCTGGAAGGTCACAGCCTTCCCCTAAGGCTGAGAGTCTCAGGAACTAGGGGGAAGACTAGCCACTTTTTGTATCCCACGAGGCCTAGAGTGCAGCTGTTATAAATCAACAATCTCAGAATGGGAGTGGAGCAGAACTGGTTTGGATTGGATTGAACTGAGTCCCAGTTGGACTGGACTCTATTTTAGGAGCTCTGCCCACTGGTCTCAGTGCTAAGCTCAGTGCCCAGAGGCATATCCTGGTAGGGCAGGGAGGAAGGCTCTGATCACCACCTTCTGCAGGACCAGGACAAAGGAGGGATGGGTAATCTGCTCACCTTGAGGTCCCCGGAGATGTTGGCCCCTGCCAGAATTCCCGTGGCCGAGGGGAAGAAAATGGAGAACATCCCGAAGAAGCTGCCGTCCGGGCCTCGCCAATCAGGCACCAAGTTCTGGACAAAAATGTCCCCTGGAAAACCAAGGCCTGAGTCAGGGCCACCTGGAGGGCTTGGCACCCCCTTGTTGAGCCCAGCCAAGCAAGCAGTCAGCTCCCCCAGCACCCCTGGCGTAGGTTGGGGCAATCCCACCTCCTGGTGCCCACACAATGGACCAGATTCCCAGGCAGACTGTTCCTGATCCCAGAGCCACAGTCGGGGCCCCAATCTGCACTTACCCCGGTAGCTAAAGAAGCCTTTGGAGGCCTTGTCCTCAGAGGGGGGGATCAGCGTCCCCACCAAGTAGTTGGCGAAGGAGACCATGATGACAAGGAAGAACAGCACCTGGGCCTGCAGACAGGACCCCGCCACTTCAGGAAGCCCCACCAGGGAGGACTTGCCCAGGGTCCCTCCCTCATTCATTCAACCCCCCCCCCCCCCCCCCCCCCCCCCCCGCCCCCCCCCCCCCCCCCCCCCCCCCCCCCCAATCCCAGGTAGACACCCTGCTTCCTCATTCATATGGTGAGGTGTAGGACTTGATCTTTAAGGCACCCTCTACCTTCAGCTTTCTTCTTGATCTCCCTGCAGTTGAAGAAGATTAAGGATTCAGAGTAGGATCTCCTGAATTGCTTAATGAATGGTTTGGTCCATTCATGCTGTGACAGTGGTTTCAGGGCATGAAACTTCCTACTTATTCTTTCCAGAGATGAGAAGTAGCCAGTTGTTCCTTAGCTGTGGTTTTATAGTAGTAATAGTTCTTTAGTTGTAAAGCTCTAATAAAAACATTGCTCACTACCTCTCCCACATTCTAACATTCTTATTTGTGCCCACATTCTTGCCTATGCCCATGGAAGTCAAGGGACTCTTGCAGTCAAGGACTTCACTGACTATGGCAGTCTGCGTATTACGTACGCTTGTTTTGTCCTTTCTAGGAATTTATTTTCTTCTTTCTTGTTTACCTTTCTTTTTTTTTTTAAACTTAATTTTTGTTAAATCATAATTGTACTTGTTTGTGGGGTACAATATGATTTGATATGCAGCATAGAATGCTTAAATCAAACTATTTAACATAACAATCACCAAACTCATACAGCCTTTTTGGATGGAGAATTCTCAGGGAAGTAAAAGTTGACTTACCATTTGATCCTACAATATCATTACTAGGTATCTGCCTAGATGAACAAAAGTCATCTTTCTTGTTTTTCAGTCCCTCTGATTTGAGAATTTTTTGAACAGTGGATTAAGAATGGAGGACTAGAGTTGCAGGGAGATTATAGCCCATGATGGCTTCTCATCAGCAGCTAAAGATGTTTGTTGATTTCTCTGCTGGGTCCCAGGCCCAATACTAACCAGCTACTTAGCACTTTCTCTGCAGCTCCCTTAAGTGATGGTTTCTTGTTCTGGAGCCTGGAAAATACACTTTGTTATCAGCAGGGCTCTTTGTAGTGTTTGGCTCTGGTATTTGGAGCATTCTGGATTGAACCCAATGAGTTGTGATCTGCAGGGCCAGTGAGGTCAATCTGGTGCGACCTGGAGCAGCGGTTGATGGGGTGAGCAGTGACACTAGGGAGGAGGGCACTTTTAAACCATCTACCAGTAGTATTCTACCCCAGCTGAGCTTTGGGGAGTGCAGCTCACTTGAGCCTTTCCTCTAGGTCAGTGGTTCTCAGCCTTCCTAATGCTGTGATGTATTTTCATTGTTACAAAGGGGTCACAACCCACAGGTTGAGAACCGCTGCTCTAGGTGCTGTTTCTTTTGTTGAACTATACAGGCCTGAAGAAAATCCTTTCTTAATAAGACCAAAACAAGTGAGGAAGGGAAGGATGTGTTTTTGGCTTCTGGGAAGTAGAACAAAAACACAGATCTTAGAGCATGGCAGACCTGACTCAGATCCCATCTCAGGTTCTTATTAGCTGTGTGACCTTCGGCAAGTTTTCTGAGTCCTACTTT
>CAUYQV010011172.1:0-23747 GCA_963574575.1 Galagoides demidoff | reverse complement strand
TCTTCTTACATAACTACAATTTTGCAATGTGATTTTGTGAGGGAGAAGAGAAAGCAATTCAAATGCATTTTCTTTTCTTTTCTTTTCTTTTTTTTTTTGAGACAGAGTCTCACTTTGTCGCCCTCAGTAGAGTGCTATGGCCTCACAGTCACAGCAACCTCAACTCTTGGGCTTAAGTGGTTCTCTTGCCTCAGCCTCCCGAGTAGCTGGGACTACAGGCGCCCACCACAACACCTGGCTATTTTTGTTGTTGCTGTTGTTGCAGTTTGGCCAGGGCCAGGTTTGAACCCACCACCCTTGGTATATGTGACTGGTGCCCTACTCACTGGGCCACAGACGCTGCCCTCAAATGCATTTTCAAATACTATTGTACTAGGTTGAGATACATAATTGTTTCACTGAATTATGTTTATGCTATTTACAGTAACTTAAGGATGACTGTGTGCAGGAGCCTTGTCACAGGAACACTGACGTTGCTTTGCTGTGACTTTAGTGCTTCTGAGTGTCATTTTTTTGCGGGGGGGCTAGACTTCATCAGGACAAATTCTATCGGCTATGCTAACACCGAGCCAATTTGTTGATAGATATAAAATGTAGTTTGGCGTGCATCAGAATGATACTTCATAGTTTATAGTATTGCTACACACGCAAGCATTCTGATCAATTCTATTTTGCACTGATTCCTATTTTAAAAGTTTAGTGGTGTGGTGCATTGTAATTGTGTATACCACATTGAGTATTTCCCTGAAGATAAATGCTGTCTTCACTAGACATCAATGAGAGGCAGATATTCTGCTCATAATTGTATATAGCTAATGATTGAAAGAACATTCTACAGACTGTCTCCTCATTCTGCACATTTCAATACTTGCTTTTTATTTATTTATTTACAGACAAGGTCTCTCTCTGCGTTGCCCAGGATAGAGTGCAATGGCATCATCATAGCTCACTGCATCCCCAAGTAATCCTCCTGCCTCACCCTCCTGGGTGACACATACTACCACACCCATCTAATTTTCCTATTTTTTGCAGAGATGAGGTCTTATTCTTGCTCAGGCTGGTCTTGAACTGGTGACTTCAAGTGATCCTCCTGTCTCAGCCTCCCAGAGTGCTGGGATTACAACTGTGAGCCACTGTACTGGACTGCAACTCTGGCTTCTCCATTACTCATGCACTTCCAGTTTCAGACACAGTGGACACATTTATATCACAGTAGGACCTGTCATGCCAGTGACTATGCATTGGTTCCTGGAAGATCTTTCCAACCCACAAGGACATGCAAGTGAGTGTGAACCATACAGACAGATCCCACTAAATCCAACACAAATACATCTCCAACTCAAATTCTCCTGACCTGGATTCCCCCAAACGCCCATGACCATACAACTCCTCTAGGGGAAAGGACCAGCAAGGGAATCAAAGCAGAAGCAGCAGCATCCTTAGCCCAGCGCAGCTACATCTGACTTTCACGTGTTCACCAAAAGCACAGAACTGTGTGGACCAGTGTGCAAAACCACCTCTGGGAGCTTGGATGTTGTCCCTACACCTAGCAAGTCACAAAGCTAAAACTTCCTTCCTTTACAGTAAATCTCCTCTGACTGTAGTGAGCATGATCATTGCAATAAGACCCAGGCTGGGCCTTGAGCCATTGGTAGGTTCCCCCAGACAGTGGACTAGGAAGGCAGCCTAACCCACAGAGTCCTGCCATCTGCCAAAAGTAGATGCACATGTACGTGGATGTGAAATGTGCTCTCCTGCCAAGGAAAACATTTTTCCATTGCTGGCTTCCAGCTACCTAAGAAGAGCCAAAGGCAATATATGTACACATCAGGCAGGAATGAGAAGTGAACTTTCTTTCTCCACCCCCTCTCCCTATCATAATCAGCAAATAATCACTCCCAACCCAGGATCAACCAGAGCTGCAGGCGTTCAGCTCCCAGTGTCCACCATCCACCTCAGACCAACCTGCGGAACCAAGAACAAGGGATTTGCGCCCCAGGCAGAGGAGAGGGTAAGGGAAAGGGCCTAACAGAGACCGGGTTTCCGGGCTGGCTGTGGGAAGCAAAGCCTGGTGAATTCCTGTCCACCAGTTTGAGGGAGCAAGATCCATGTCCAGTCTCATCCTCCTTTCACTTGTGCCATTGAGAGGGGCAGTGGGAGGCAGTTTTTCTGCCAGAGCGGCCCCCAGCCCCTCATCTGGAAGCCTCTGCGCTGATCCTGGCCACGTCCTTCTGCCTGTGTCTTCAACGTGCTGCCTTAAATCTTCAGCTCTGCCCCTCTTGCTCCCTGGCTGTATTTTTAAAGTGTCAGAGAAATGCTCCCAGAAGGGCCTTGAGTGTGAGGACACTTTACAGGCTACTTTAAGGAGCTTTGAGGTCAGGCCGAGGTCAGGCCACAATGGCTACAGCCGAATGGACTGTGGTCTACCTAGGAAAGCACCAAGACGCAAGGGGTACTTCATCCACCATTTGTCTTGTGCCTCCTGTTTGCCAGCCGTGCTCCTACGAGCCTGAGTCACTGAGCACCTTAGGCTGCCTGCCCGGAGTCCACCATCTCCAAATCACAAATGCAATTACCTTCTTTTGGTTTCCCAAGTCCCTTTAAGTTTATGTCTAGCAAATCTGCAATTTGTCTTTTACTCAAATTCCACATTGACTCTAGAACTCATCCAGGTCAGGCCCCAGCTCAGCCTCCCCTGAATGGTGCCGACACTGACCCACTTGCGATGGAGCAGCCTTCGCTGATGGGCAGCTCTGCGTGGGCCCGGGTGGGGGCATGAACACCGGCAGGTGGAGGCAGGTAAGGAGTAATTAACAAATGCCCGGTTAACTTCATTTCAGAATATGGTTTAAAGCAGAAATGTAAAGTGCTCTTTTCTTTTCTTTTTTTTTTTTGGGGGGGGAGGCAGAGTCTTATTTTGTTCCCCCAGCTAGAATGCAGTGGTGTCATCATAGCTCACAGCAACCTCAGACTCCTGGGCTCAAGCGATCTTCCTGCTTCAGCCTCCCGAGTAGTTGGGACTACAGGCGTCCACCACAACACCTGGCTAGTTTTTTAATTTTATCTTTTTAGTCTCACTTTGCTTAGGCTGGTCTCAAACTCCTGAGCTCAAGCAATCTTCCTGCCCCAGCCTCCCAGAGTGCTAGGATTATTATGCTGAAATCACACTGCTTTAACCCTGTAGGGGTAGATGCATTTCTCCTAAATCCAATCCCCTTCCCTGTCCCCCTGTCCCCCCTCCCCCGCTCTTCTTTTCTGGTAGATAAGAATTAGAGGACATGACCTTGACTGTCCCTTGAGGACTTGCATTCTGTATAGGACAACAATACTGATGGCCCCAGAATGAGGGAAGTGCTTGCTGCAAGTACTCAAAACAGCTTGATGAAATAATCACTTCAAATGCAATCTAAGGTTTTTGCCAAATAGCGTCTCTATAAACTATTCACAGCTCTACAAAAAGATTTCCACAACCCCCATGTGTGTCCACACCTCCACCAGCATGTCATCCTGCTCTTATTTGCAGTTAAAACTGTACAAAGTAAAACTCAAACACGGTGATCTCATTCAAGTTACCTGGAAACCAAGAGCTAGCGATTTGAATCACTGCTTTTATTTTATTTTGTAGATGACAAATATGAGGTGGGACAGGTGGGAATAAACAATTTCTAGAAATGTGAAGTCATTTGAGAGCAACTAGAATTTAGAAAAAAAAAATTTTGAGATGGAGTCCCACTCTGCTGCCTCTGGGTAGAGTGCTGTGGCATCATAACTCACAGCAACCTCAAACTCCTAGGCTCAAGTGATCCTCCTGCCTCAGCCTCCCGAGTAGCTAGGACAACAGGCACCCACCACAACACCTGGCTAATTTTTCTATTTTTAGTAGAGACAGGGTCTCGCTCTTGCTCTGACTGGTCTCGAACTCCTGAGCTCAAGCAATCCACCAGCCTCAGCCTCCCAGAGTGCTAGGATATGGGCGTGGGGTACCCAGCCTCCAGATAACTTTCTCTGGGCTTGTGACTGGAAGAAGGGTGAAAATGGTACTTGCCCCCAACCAGCTTGTCTTAAACATTGAGCCACTTCAGAATCACCTATTATATCAGGCTGACCTAGATAGAGCCCAGCGGGGGCTCTGAGAGGGCCAAGAAGCCCCTCGATGCCAAGGCAGAGATCTGCATTCATTTTTCTGTCATGGAACTTAGCACAGTGCCCTGTAGGTAACAAGCACTTAGGAAGCATGTGCCGTGCCGTGTGTCATACCTAGTACTAAACTCCAGAGGGAATTAAAATGTTTAATATTCTCTTTTTACAGAAAGTAAGTAGTTGTAAGTAAGTAGCTGAAGCTTCCAAATATGAACAAACCCATAAAAAATACTCTTAATCTTGATTTCCAGGAAAAGACATGAACAATGTTTCTAGTTACCATTGCTACAACTTCAGTTGCTGTCAGGATTCACTGAAAACAAGATTCTTGCATCCTGGCTAAAGCAAAAAGTGCATTGCTCCGTTTCCCAAAAGCCAGAGGGAGTAGGAAAGTGTTTTAAAAGGTGAGACAGTAACAGTCAGATTTCATGATATGAAATACTTAGAAATAAAGTCGACCTGGAGGTCGTAACCACACTCCAGCTCTCCCATCTTACCACCTACCTCGTCTCTGCCCTGCTCTTTTCTTTCGTTCACTGACCGCGGTCTCTAATTCACTGACTGGTCTCTAAGCTCCCCGCTGGTGTGTGTCCCTCCTCCTCCTCCTCCTCCTGTCTTTCTCATCTTCTTGAGACCCATTAATGAGCGATGCAAATGGTCTGAGCAGGTGGTGAAAAGGCTGAGACTGGGTCTGTTGAGAGCAGAGAGAGGGAGCAGGGACATGTCCTGAAGGACCCAGAGTACATAGGCTTAAGCTCTGTGGAAAGTGGAGGGAGGCAGATACCAGAATAGAAGTTTTTAAGCCAGAAAGAATGGCTGCAATCCTGATACTTTGGGAGGCTGAGGCAGGAGGATCACTTGAAGCCAGGAGTTCAAGGACAGCCTGAGCAAGAGCAAGACCCTATCTCTACAAAAAATAGAAAAATTAGCCAGGCGTCATGGTGTGCATGTGTAGTACCAGCTACGCAGGAGGCTGAGGTGGGAGGATGGCTTGAGCACAAGAGTTTGAGACTATGGCAGTGCCCATAGCTTAGTGGGTAGGGTGCTGGCCACATATACCCAGGCTAGTGGGTCTGGACTCAGACAGGGCCAGCTAAACAACAATGATAACTACAACAAAAACAACAACAACAAAAATAGCCAGGCGTTGTGGCTGGCACCTATAGTCCTAGCTACTTGGGAGGCTGAGGCAAGAGAATCGCTTAAACCCAAGAGTCAGAGGTTGCTATAAGCTATGATGCCACAGCACTCTACCCAGGGTGACTCAGTGAGACTCTGTCTCAAAAAAAAGAGTTTGAGACCAGCCTGAGCAAGAGCAAGAGACAATCTACTAAAAATGGAAAAACTAAAAAAAATAAAAATAGAAAAACTAGCTGGGCAGTTTATAGAAAAAAAGACATTAGTGTGAGTTGTTCATATTATTCTGTCTTCCACACCCAACTAAACTGTAAGTTCCTGTTTCCACTTACTTATGAAAAAAGGACAGTGATGGCCAGATATGTAATAGTGACATACAGACCACCAGACACTGACTTAGTTCCTACACTAACAAACTAAGTTGCAGGCACTTGTAGTCCCAGCTACTCGAGAGGCTGAGGCAAGGGGGTTGCTTGAGCCCAAGACTTTGAGGTTGCTGTGAGCTCTGATAATGCCATGGCACTCTCCCCCAGGGCAACAGAGTGAGACTCTGTCTCAAAAAAAAAAAAAATTTAAATTTAAATTTAAAATAGGGCAGCGCCTGTGGCTCAAAGGAGTAGGGCGCCAGCCCCATATGCCAGAGATGGCGGGTTCAAATCCAGCCCCGGCCAAAAAAAAAAAAAAAAAAAAAGCCAGGATTATAAAAATAAGCTGGGGCATTCTGAGAAAGATATCTTTGCTCTTTAAAAAAAGGGATTAATAAAATTTAAAATAAACAGAAGGTCTTTACCAGATTCAACTCAGTTCAACAAAGATTTATGAACATAGCAGTGATGGGTAAGGACCTAGACTCTGGCAGGCAGATTGGTTTCCAATCCCAGCTCCAAAATGTACTGCCTGTGGGACCTTGGGCAACTTCTTTATGTTCCTCAGTTTCTCATCTGGATTATGGGGATAATAACAGAGTCGGTGTCGGAACTAAGTCAGTGTCTGGTGGACTGTACGTCACTATTACATATCTGGCCATCACTGTTCTTTTTTCATAAGTAAGTGGAAACAGGAACTTACAGTTCAGTTGGGTGTGGAAGACAGAATAATACGAACAACTCACACTAATGTCTTTTTTTCTATAAATCCTATTGCTTTTACTTTTCTTTTTTGTGCAGTGCATAGGTAACCTATAACACAGAATGGAAGAAATATTTACGGAAGCATCTGACCAGTGCTTTACCCAATCACACTGTTTAATCCTCAAAAGACTCTGTGAGACAGAGATTATCTCTACTGTGCAGATGAGGTGGTTAAGGCTGAGAGGTGCTAATTAACTTGCCCAAGGTCTCCTGCTAGTAAATGGCAAAGATGTGAGCTCCAGTCTCACTCCAATTCTTCTGCCCTTTTCTACACCAGCGTTTTACAACCATTTTTATCTCATGGCACAATGGGACCTATAGTTAAACTTCCGCGGCACACTTAAATTATGTTGCTCAAAAAGAAGAGTAAAAAGAAGAAGATACTTACTGTGCTCTGAACTTCTTTTGAAAATAATTTAATTAATAATCTCTCAAAGTTTTCATGGCATACCAGCGTGACAAAGCACATCGGCTGAACACTGTTACTGGAGGTTTCAATCCATCAGAAGAGGTTCCAGAAACACGAGGGAAATCCTGCTGACAGCAGCCATCTGCTAAACCTCCCAGGACAACCAAGCTTTGGGGACATTAGGTAAATCTTTTGCTAATTTGGACCACCTGCTCTTAAGGATGCACAGCAACCTGTTGATTCCAGTATGTTTATTAAGCACTTACCATCCCAATGACACTCCCTGGAAGCTTCTATTGTCTAGCTGGACATAAATGAATTTGGGGCTAATCTACCTATTTATGAAACCATACAGTCCAAATTCACGTGCCAGTGAGATGTTGGACAGATTTTTTTCTCCCTCTCCTTTGGTTATTCAGCAATGGGCAAGACTTTGGAGGTCTTGGTCCCTACTGGCTCCAAAGGCCCCATTACCCAGAAGCATCGGAGAGAAGCTAGGGGAAGATGACTGCTCAGTGACCTAAGAAACTCGTAGCAAGATTTGGATGACGTCCAAGGCTTAACGAGTGATCTCCTCCTCTTCTTTTTTTGGATGCCATCAACCAAGGGGTGCTTAGGAATGTGTTAATAATTCCCAGGAGAAGTTGGCCAGGATTACGGAGTCATGACTGATGAAGCTGTCGTCTGGCACTCCTTCCCGCTGTTTAATAATGCCTTCCAAAGAGCGCTTTATGAAGATGGATCGTTTGTGCTGCTGAGCCCAAGAAATTGGCACTACGTCAATGAAAACAGAGGTTGGCTTATTTTGCATGCCACTCTATTTTTCATTATGCTCCACAATAACTTATTATTAAATGGAAATGAATTTGCCATTAGGGACTAGATACTATTTAATAACTGTTCAGCAATGTTTCATGATTTAATTTTTTTTAATCGTAACAAGTGCAGCAGCCATGTGAGTAAATGTCGTCCTGGATTAGATGAGATTGGATTTTCTGGAACACTGTTAAATTTTTCATAGAACTTGGTCATTAGCACTCAGTATGGTTTTGCAAAATTCTAACTTTGAATTAACCATACTAAAAACAGGAAGAGTGCAGTAGACTCTCTCCATAAGAGCTCCTGGGAAATGCATGCTATGGAAAGGTACAGCCTGAGGCCTAGTATGGTGGTCACTTCTATAATCCTAGCTCTCTGGAAGGCTGAGGCAGGTCGATTGCTTGAGCTCAAGACTTTAAGATCAACCTGAGCAAGAGTGTCTGCTAAAAATAAAAAAACAAGCTGGGCATAGTGGCAGGTGCCTATAATCCCAGCTATTTAGGAGGCTGAGGTAGGAGGATCACTTGAGCCCAAGAGATTGAGGTTACTGTGCACTATGATGCCATGGCACTCTACCCAGGGTAACAGGGTGAGACTGTCTCAAAAAAAAAAAAAATGTATAGGCTGGCATAGCACCTTCTAGGGGCTTCCTGTAGGGCCAGGAGGCTTTCTGGATAGCAGCTTCTCTAAAGAGTATGTCAATGCTTTTTTGCAGTAACAGATAAATGCTCCAAATTTTTGCAGTAACAGATAAATGCTCCAATTTTCAGTAGCTTAAAATGATGAGCTTTGTTTCTTGCTGGTGATAGACGTCCATTGCAGGGCTGTGTGTGCCTGTCACAGGTTATCTGGGAGGCCAGGAGGATCGAGCTCCCACTGTCCAGAATGGTGGCGATGGGCAAAAAGAGCTTGGGGGAGGGGTTCAAATCAGCAATTAAAAGCTTAACCTTGGCTCGGCGCCTGTGGCTCAATCGGCTAAGGCGCTAGCCACGTACACCTAAGGTGGCGGGTTCGAATCCCCAGCCCAGGGCCCGCCAAACAACAATGATGGCTGCAACCAAAAAATGGCCGGGCGTTGTGGCGGGTGCCTGTGGTCCCAGCTACTTGGGAGACGGAGGCAGGAGACTCGCTTGAGTCCAGGAGTTGGAGGTTGCTATGAGCTGTGATGCCATGGCACTCTACCCAGGGGGATAGCTTGAGGCTACGTCTCAAATAAAAAAAAAAGAAAAAGAAAAAGCTTGACCTTGAACTGGTCCCATGGATCCAAATAACCACAAGGGGTGGGTAGGGGCCAAGAATGACAATTTCCTATGTGCTCTAAAGGCAGAAGCTGCGTATTTGGTACTCAGTCCTGGGGTTTTGTTACAAATTCAAAGTTCAACAGCCTCTTGCACTGTGGGAGAGCCTCCTACCTTCCCCATCCTCTGGTGTCCCTGTGCTCACAGGTGCCCAGGCAGCCTTGCCGGCTGGTGAAAGCAGCCTTGGGTCAGAGAACACTCCCACAGTCCTACCTCGCCAAGGTCTCCATCAGCCCAGGGCTGTGGACTCCCTGTGATGTGTAACTTTAATTAATTTCAATTCAGTTATGTCTCCCCACCAAGGGGTGAGACAGCGAGGGTGTACACACTCCTGTCCCATTTGTCATTGGTAAGAACTGTCCTCTCAGCAAACTGAAAATTACCAGGATGTTTATGAATTGTAATTACCATTAGAGCTCAGATGCACGTAGATAACTAATACTCCTTACTTTACACCTACACAAAGCCAAAGTTGGCTCTGAACTCACACTATTTAACATTTCTCAGCGTTTTTGAAACAAAGTGCATCAGGAATGAATTCCCACAGTAAGTACTGCCTACTTTTCAAACACGGACACCTCATGATACATATGCAACAATTTTCTACACAGCTTGGGCATCTGGATGGTGGAGCTAAAAAAAGTGGTATCAATTAAAGACCCTCTGGATGGCCTACTGAGTGCTCTGTGTGATACTTTGCAGGACGAGCTGTTCTCTCTGAACAGGGAAATTTAAGCCTAAATGTTTGGCTCGGTGCCTATAGCTCAGCAGCTAGGATGCCAGCCACATACACCAGAGCTGACGGGTTCAAACCCAGCACAGGCCCACCAAACAACAATGACAACTACAACCAAAAAATAGCCAGGGTTGTGGCAAGCGCCTGTTGTCCCAGCTACTTGGGAGGCTGAGGCAAGAGAATCTCTTAAGCCCAAAAGTTGGAGGTTGCTGTGAGCTGTGACACCACAGCACTCTACCCAGGGTGACAGCTTGAGACTTTCTCTCCAAAAAAAAAGTCTAAACGTTTCCCTGGAGAAAAGAAAGTATTTTGCAAATGGCCTCATTAGAAGTTCCCTTGGTGTCCTGCATTCCTCCAGAAGCACATCCAGAGACAGAATGAGTAGGAGTGACAGACTCAGGAGGTGATCCCAGGAAGCCAGGCAAGGGAGTGGGATAATGAGTGAGGAAGGAGAAAAAAGCCAATCTGGGATGCAGGAATGAGGATGCTACTGGAAGAGCTGGAGTTCAGTTCATGGCAAGTACCCACCAGGGGCTGAGCCAGCCGGGGTGTACACACTCCTGTCCTCATTTGCCACTGGTAAGAACTCTTCTCTCTGTAAAAAGAGCTCCTGGGACTCATGAAGAGTTGCTCTCCAAATCTACATGGAGAAGTAGCAAGGGCTGAGTGTGCCAGCCGTGAGGACAACCCAAGGGCTGAGCGTGCCAGTTGTGAGGACAACCCAAGGGCTGAGTGTGCCAGCCGTGAAGACGACACAAGGGCTGAGCATGCCGGTCATGAGGACAACCCAAGGGCTGAGCGTACCGGCCATGAGGATGCTCCTCACAGACCTCCTGCTGCAGAGAAGGCCCCAGCTGCCTCTGCCTGAAATCAAAGCATTTGCATCAAGGCCACCCTTCCTGCAGGAAACTTCTAACCAGTGACTATCCACAGGAGGACCCTAAGGCCAGCACGTTCCTGGAAGATGAGAGGTTCCCCCGACAGTAGAATATGGCTCCAAGGCTCCCAGGGGCCTTGTCCCTCTGCCCTTAGCCTGTGCTCCCCCTCAAGTGCTTCTCCCAGCCTGTTCTCCTGCTCTCCCTCACTGGGATGTCAGATTTGCTTTGTAGTCTCATGGCTTTCTCGGCCTTCTTCAGATCCCTCCCCCATTTCTCTTATGTGACAATTTCCCCTAATAAAATCTTACATGTTTAACTCCATCGTGGTGTAACAAACCCAGTAAATGTACCAGCATAGCAGCACTGTGTCCCTAGTATTCAGGGCATGTACCTTGGCTGGGTGCCTGGTGCTGTGATGATTAATTTTATGTGTCAACATGACTGGACCACGGGGTGCCCAGATGTTTGGTCAAACATTGTTCTTCTTTTGTCTGTGTGTTTTTGCATGAGATGGACATTTAAATCAATAGACACAGAAATTAGATTGCCCTCACTAGTGTGGGTAAAAGGCCTAAAGAGAACAGAAAGGCTAAGAAAGAATTCTTTTAGTTTAACTTTTAGGTTAACTTCAAACCGGGACATCACCATTTTTCCTGTCTTCAGATTCAAACTGAAGTATTAGTGAGCCTCCATACCCATCTGAGCCAATTCCTTCAGATAAATCTGTGTGTGTGTGTGTGTGTGTGTGTGTAAAGAGAGACTTATTATATTATTGTATATTATATAAAGACACTTATTGGAAGGATATGTATTATAATTTATACATACAACACACATGTTCTGTTTCCCTGGAGTACCCTGAGTAATATAGGTATGTGGTGGGTAGATAGGTGGGTGGGAGGATGGGTGGGTGTATAGGTGGGTAGATGGATAAATGGGTGGGCAGGTAGATGGGCCATTCGGTAGATGGGAGGATGGATGGATGGGTGGATGGGTGGGGGGATGAGGGATGGGCAAGTGAGTAGATGAATGAGAAGATGAGTAAATGGATGGCAAGTGGATGGGCTGTTGGGTAGACGGGAGGATGGATGAATGGCCGGATGAATGAGTGAAAAGATAAGCAGGTGGATGTGTGGGTGTGAGATGGGGGATATGTGGGAGGGTGGATAAATATGAGGTCCTGGGGGGGAGATGGATCTGTATGGTTCAAAGTCATCTGGGAAAGCTTCCCTGTGGAGGATGAAGCTGAGCTTGAAGAAGGGCAGTTGAAGAGATGGAGGAGAACACTCAAGAATGGGCGGTAGAGGGAAGACACCAAGGCCAGCACACATGTGAAGGAGGCAGACCCAGAGCATTGTAGGACAGCTGGGATCCGAGAGTCTCTCAGCAGGAAGAGTGGGAGGGACAGAGAATGAGATTACGTGGTTGAGACTCAAGACCCGTTGCTTCCACAGTAAGTGCAATCTTACACCACTCCCTTTACCTCCAGAACACCTTTGGTCAAAGAAAGACATGAATTTACTCTTTTGCAGAACCACTCTGAGTGCAATGCCTTCATCATGTGCAGAGGCCTCCTCCTCCGAGAATTCCCTGTGTGACCCTGGGGAGCAGGGACTCCTTCATGCTCTGTCTCAGCACCCCCTTCCCTCCCAGCTTTGATCATCATTGGCACATATCTGTCTGTGTGCTCATTTCTTGCCTATTTTCCCACTCTTCTGTCAGTTCCCTAAAAACAAGAACCCATGTTATTCACCCCAGCACAGTGTCTGGTTGACTGAATGAATATAGCACTTAGAAATGGTAGACTTAGGGTTATTAGGGCCCCGATCTGCTGATTACCAACAGCTTGACCCTGGTCCAGTAACTTCAGCCTCAGTGTCTTCATCTCTAAAATGAATAAAGATGCCTCACAGCATGTTGTGGGGAGTAACAGGATAATGTCTGCAGAGCACCAGGCCGGTCCATGGCAAGCAGTCAGCGGATGCTGGCTACTGTTTGTTATTACCCCTCAAGACTGATTGGTGTCATTTTTCTGCAGGGAGAAAGGGGATGAGAGAAAGGAAGAAAAAGCTGGCACCAGGTTCACAGTCGCACAGGTGAGTTGGTTCTCCCTTCTAGAAACTAGAGCAGGAACCGGCAGCTCAGGGCCTCTGGAGGATGTTCCTTCCAGATCTGATGTCTGCAAAGGGAGGCTGAGAAGCCGTTTGCCCACACACTCTACAGGCCACCACTCTAGGCAGAAAGGTGACCAACCTCCAAAGGGCCCGCGGGAAAACCACCAGCCACCGCTTGCTCATTCATTCACTTATCGATTGATACGTATCAGCAAAGACGCAGCAAACCCTACCACATGGGCTATGTTGTAAGCAAGGCACTTTATTTTTCACAAGTAAAACAGACAAGGTCCCTGTCTTCATGGAGCTAACTTTCTACTGGGAGATGTACGGGTTATGAGTTAAATAATCACACAAACACACAAAAAATTGCAAAGGTGACAAGTGACACAAAGGAGAGGTACATGGTGCCAAAAGAGCCGTAACGCCAAGTGTCAACTAGTGAGAGGGGACGGGAGACACCCCGAGGGACAGGTGCAAGAGAGGGCAGAGAGGTTCGGGCAGGAATTGGCAATTCAAAGGCCAGTGGCAGAAAGAAGCCTGGTGAGGAGGAGAAGATGGGAAAGTCAGTGTGACTGCGGCCACGGCCAAGGGCACAGGCAAGGAACAGGACCTTTGCTGTAATATAACTTTTTAGAGCACACAGTATTTTATCTATATGCTATAATTTACTTAACCAATTTCTCAGCATTGAATATATTATTTTTCAGTATTTATTATATATAAAGTTGTATTTTAAATTATATCTAAGAAAAGATCTCTTAGACAAAATTTTGTGTATGTTTCTAATCAGTGCTTTGAGATTAATTCCTAATAGGTTGGGCAGAAGTTCGTTAACAGAAGTACATTAAGCCTCACTGACTTATTAAGATTTATTGTATTTATTTCTCCAAAAGATTATACAAAATTCACTTCTACTGGGCCAGGCAAGGTGGCGCACACCTGTAATCCCAGCACTCTGGGAAGCCTAGGCAGGTGGATTACTTAAGCTCAGGAGTTTGAGAATAGTCTGAGGAAAAGCGAGACCCCTCTCTACTAAAAATAGAAAAAGCAGCTGGGCATTGTGATGGGCACTTGTAGTCCCAGCTACTAGGGAGGTTGAGGCAAGAGGATAACTCAAGTCCAAGAGTTTGAGGTCACCGTGAGCTGTGAAGCATCTTGACAAAATTCCTACAGACTCTTTTTGGATTTTTATTGGAGATCCATTCAAAGGGTATGTTACTTTGGGGAGAATTGACACCCTCGTATTATTAGCTTTTTCCTTTTAGGAATAATGCGTGTTTTTCACTCATTCAGGCCTCCATGTGCCCCTTTATAAGATATTGTTACTTTCTTCTTGTAGGTTGGCATATTTCTTCCTAAGTTATTTCTAATTTATGATTTGTGCTAATATTGAAAATAGAATTTTATTTTACTATTATCATTTCTAACTCACAATTACTAAGATAAAATAAAAGAGGTTAACTTTTTAAATACTTATTTTGCAACTAACCATTTCACTGGGTTCTTATTACATGTAGTGAATACTACAGTTTTTGAACTAATTCTTTAGTATTTTCTTAGTAGACAGTTATAAGTTATGCATATGGATAATATTAAATATTTGCAAATAATAATTTGGTCTGCTTTGTACTGACAGTTAAACTTCATTTCTTTTTCTCATCTCAGTGAATTAGTTAAAACTTCCAGAAGAACATTAAGTTATAATGGTGACAGAAGGATCTTCATTTCTTTTTTTTGAGACAGAGTCTCAAACTGTTGCGCTGGGGAGCACTGTGATGTCACAGCTCACAGCAACCTCCAGCTCTTGGGCTTAGGCAATTCTCTTGCCTTAGCCTCCCAAGTAGCTGGGACTACAGGCACCCGCCACAGTGCCCGGCTATTTTTTGTTGCAGTTTGGCCCGGGCCAGTTTCCAACCTGCCACCCTCAGCATATGGGGCCAATGCCCTAGTCATTGAGCCACAGGCACTGCCCTGGTTTTTCTTATTATAAAGAACACCGAACTGGTTCTAATTCTGGCTTTGAAAGGAATTAATGGTTTTATTTTGATCCAAGTCCTCTTACTTGCCTGGATCTCAGTTTCTTCCATGTCAAATGAGGAGAGATAAGATTATTCCTAAAAATCTGTTTTAATTGGTTAAGAAAGTAAGCCTTCCTTTAATGGAAACTTTTTTAGTCAAACAATTTTACCAAGGGAGCCACACCTAATAAATTGACAGCACTAAAGATATTTAAAGGTTAGATGAGTAAATAAAAGTGGAACTGAAAACATTCAATATAACCAGCTGTGAAAGCTGCGTGACATTCACAGTAGCTAATGTTTTAAAACTAGTAACCACTACTGAATATTTGTGACCTCCCAGGAATAGCATTCTACTTACAATATAACCCATTAAATGTTAATAGTAACTCTACAAAGTAAGTAAAATCAATTTTGCCATTTTACAGATGAGGATATTGAGGCATAACAGGGTAAGAACTCTGCAGATTAGCTCAGAGTCCATTTCAGCTTTCTTCCTGCGTTATATTTCCTGGACAGCTAAAGTCTAGATACCCCAGACTCACAGGTAGCTCAGATGCCAGACACCATCCGGGATGCACCAGTGAGGTGCATTGGCCAGAGACTTGATTTATTTATTTGTTTGTTTATTTAGTTATTTAGAGACAGAGTCTCACTCTGTCACCCTGGGTATAGTAGCATCATAGTTCACAGCAACCTCAAACTCTTGGGCTCAGCCTCAGCCTCCCAGTAGCTGGGACTACAAGTGCTTACCACAACACCCAGCTAGTTTTTCCTTTGCTCAGGTTGGTCTCAAACTCCTGAGCTCAAGCAATCCAACCCAGAGTGCTAGGATTACAGGCAGTAGCCACTGCACCCTCGACCCAGAGACTTGCTTTTAAATGGGTGTTCTGCAGACCACTGTAGGCAGGCGCAGCACTAGGGCCCAGAGTTCTGAAGCAGCTTCCTGACCCCCAGATTACAGTTAAGGCTGGAGATTCTGGACCCAGTGACTGAAACAGCAGCTTCCTGAAACCCCAGACTTAGGCAGAAGGCAATCCCCTCCACAGGCCGTGTCAACTATGCCTTTCTGGAAGTCATTCCCAGAGACCCATCTATGTATAACCCACTCCTCCAGCCCTTCCAGCAATAGATGCTGGAAACATCTATTTCCCTTAAATCCCTGTCTACTTAAACCAATTAAAGAGATTTTCATTATCTGCACTTCAACTCGGATAATGATGAGAGGTACAATCTTCTTTTTCTCACATGCCCCTCCTCTAAAAGGAGAAGCCACAGAATATAACAGGGAGGTGTTGGATTTCAGTCAATTGATCTGACCTGGTTTCTAGTCTCACCCTTGTTATTTTACATCTGCATGACCATAACCTTGGGCAAGTTTCCTTAGCTTTCTAGAGCTCTATATTGTGTCTTTGGCATGAGGGAATTCACTGTCTTTTCTGACTCTGGCATCCTAAGATTATCACTGACACAGATGAAAATATACAGCAGCTGTAACACAGATTGTCTGTGCAGCAGTTCCCAGTAAGCCAGTCATAGACTGAGACCAGCAAGACTGTTTCCCAAGTGCTGAATCTTCTTTGGTCACCCACTTGGCAGGATGCTCTGTGGGGGGTTTGGAATCCATCCCTTCCCCAGGTGGGGACTAAGACCTCTGGACATTAGAATGCGGGGTGGGGTGCAGCAGTGGCAGGGCTTAGCACCATCAGGAAGCACTGAGCAAGCCAGCTGGGGGTCACAGAGCCTGTGGCTGCCACAAGCCAAGAAAGAGGTCAGGAAACTGGAAAATCAGGACAGGACCACGGAGAATTCTGGGGGCAAAGGTCAGCAAGAGTCAGGGGTAGAAGTCAGGAGGGGAGCCTGAGGTCAAGAAGTCCACGGTTGAGAAGAGTCTGTCCCAAAAAGGAGACAGGGATGTGAACAGACACTCAGGCCTCACTAGATAGGACAAAGATTCAGAGTCAGGATGCTGGCTGAAATGAGGGTCCTGGCCCATGCTTCATCTACCCACTCAGCTTCCGCTGGACCAGCCCCCAGCGCCTTAGGCCTTCCCTGAGTACAGGGAAACTTGGAAACAGTTGTTTCATCAAACGGTGAGTTTACTCCTCAGGGGCCACCCAGAGAAACCTGCACTCGGGACAGATGTTCCCAGCCCCAATAAGCAGGAAGTGTTTCAGAAGCAAGCACATCCAGGCATCTGGAAAAAAACAGATCTGGCTCACAGGGGACACCATATTGAAATGTGGCTGGATTTTAGCAAATTATCTGGGTGGGGGAGGGTGAGAAGGCAGCTGAATAGGAGGGCGCTCTAACCTCAAGAAGGTGGTCTTCCAGGGTCCCTCCTCCTTCAGGAGGATGAAGAGCATGCTGACATGACTGGCACCTCTGAGCTGACTGTCTTCATGCGGAATTCTCTACCAAATACTGCTGTCTAAATCTAGTTCCGGATAAGTCCTTTTCAGCAAGAAAGCTGATACATAAACTCATAATAAGATACAAATGACTAACAACATAATCCATTTCCCTTCCCAAAGGTGATTGTCTTCCTTATAGGTAAACTAACAATGACAAATTTAGAGTGTCAGGGAAATATTGTGGAACAAGACCAGGGTTGTTGGAATTGCACCCTGAGGGATGTAGGCTGGGCCCCTACTATTCACAGATTTCATATGTATGAGTCTGCCACTAATTCCAATCCACTAAATGCATTGGTAACCCCAAACCAATGCTTGGCAGGGATATTTGGACAATCACTGACATGCACAGAGTGACACAGAGTTTGAGTGGCCCAGTGGGTGCATTGAACAAGGCAATGCTCTGCCATCTTCTTTTAGCACCTTACCTTTGGCAAGTTCCTTTACCTTTCTGGGGCTCCAAGTTGTGTCTTTGGCATGAGGGAATACACTGTCTTTTCTGGTGCACAGAATGTAGCATCACATTTTTCAGATTTTTGTATTTTTGGTGCTGCCATTATGTAAAATAGACCCCCTAGTGTCATAGTACCACTTTGTACATTTTGTGCATCTTACAGAGGAAATATGAGACATGTGTTAGATAAGCTTGGTCAGGCATGAGTTACAGTGTTGTTGACCAAGAGTTTCGTGTAAATGAATCAACGCATGTTAAGTAAGGTGTCTGTAAACAGACACACATAAAACAAGGTTGTATATTGACCGACTGATGAAACTGTAGTGCCAGCAGATTTAGAAACTTAGCCCTATATTTCCCCAAAAACATGCTTTTGTGTTTTGTTTTCTTACTTGGTATACAGTCATAGGGAATGCTGACAGGGGCACTAGGCATGATTTTTGACAAGAATTACAATGAAAATACTTAAAAACATTTTTCAAGATCTTTATTTATTTATTTATTTATTTATTTTTGAGACAGAGTCTCACTATGTCACCCTTGGTAGAGTGCTGTTAAATCACAGCTCACAGCAACCTCACACTCTTGGGCTTAAGTGATTCTCTTGTCTCAGCCTCCCAAATGGCTGGGACTATAGGCCTGCCACAATGCCTGGCTATTTTGTTGTTGTTGTCATTGTGTACCAGACTTGGGCAGGATTTGAACCCACCAGCCCCACTACATGTGGCTGGCACCCTAAACACTGAGCTACAGGGGACATGCCAAGATCTTCATTATTTACTTTTTTCTTTTTTTTTTTTTTGCAGTTTTTGGCTGGCACTGGGTTTGAACCTGCCACCTCCAGCATATGGGGCTGGTGCTCTATTCCTTTGAGGCACAGGCTCCTCCCTCCTTACCTTTTTTTAAATACTATTTTAACTTTTTTTAAAATTTCAGATTAATATGGGGGTACCTATTAGGTTATGTCTTTTACATTCATTAGGTAAAGTCCAAGTTGTAGTTGAGTCCTTCACCCAGGAGGTGTGCCATATAGCCCTCCATTGTGCCCGTTAGGTGAGAGGACATGAATCCCCTCTTTCCTTCCCACTCCCCCTTACCTCCCTGCCACTTGATTAGATTATGTTTTCTCCTGTGTGGGCATGTAGTTGTTCATCTACTGCTTTCTTTGTTTTGCAACAGTATCTCACTCCATTGCCCAGGTAGAGTGCTGTGGAGTCATCATAGCTCACAGCAACTTCAAACTGTTGGGCTCAAGAGATCCTTGTGCCTCAACCCCCCCCCCATTAGCTGGCCTACAGACCCCCACCACAACACCTGGCTAATTTTTTTCATTTTTAATAGAGATGAAGTCTTGCTCTTCCTCAGTATAGTTTTGAACCCTTGACATCAAGCAATTCATCTACCTTGACCTCCCAGAGTGTTCGGATTATAGGCATGAGCTGCACACCCCACCAATCTACTGGTTTTATATTAATATTGAGTACTTTGGATACTTGATTTCCATTTTTATGATACTTCACTAAAGAGGATGCCCTCCAAATACTTCTTAACCTTTTTAGAGGCATGGCCCAAAATTCTCAATGAGTGTGGTGGCCCATTTAGGATGGGATGTGCTATTCTAGAACCTGAGACAAAGAGCAGCTCTAGAGTAACTGCCTGGATTGTTTATTGTGTCCCCATACAGATTCTTGATGTGAAAGCAAAACTCATTAGAGGGGCTCCTAAGTGATGAGTAATTTCACTAAAAAATTTTCACGAGGACTTTCCAAATGGACTCAAGTACACAAGAGGGAGGCTTGGCCCAGGGAGGAGAAGGGTGGATAGAAGTTGAAAAAGGGGGTCCTTCCTCCCACTCTGGCAGGTTGCAGAGGGTTTGATGTGGACACCAAGAGAGGGACATCTTTCTCTGACACTTAGTATGGACAGTTTCTGTCCCTTGCCAAGTTATTCTGCCTGGAACTTAAACCTGATCAGAAACAGTCCAGCGTGAGTAAATTCAAATGACACCAGGAGTAGAGATTCTCTTTAACCCTTAGTGGACACAGCCTTCAGCAAGAGTCTGTGTTTCTCTCGATACTAAGTAGGTCACTTCTCAAAACTGACTTATTGTGAGGGTCTGAGGAGCTGAAATGTTAGCTGAGTTTTGCTTTGCTGGAGGGAAAAGCATTTCAAGATGACACAGAATCTCTTTTACCTGTATTTTTCTTTTCAGCGAAGTTGTTGGTGTTTTTATTTTTTTCTCTGAATTTCAATTTATGGGATAAAAAGGAGACTCCCTCCTGATCATTCACTGCTGCCTGCTCATAAATGCCACAAGTTTGAGGCCACATCACAGACACACATTCTCACAGAGGAAAGCCACCAGGCCTCTTGGGGAGGTCTCCCCCAGCAGGGAAGCCAGGAACCCTCACACCCACCCTGCCTGGGGTCTGCCCAGTGCCTTGGCAGCTCCACAAAGAGCCATTTGAGTGGCCCAGCCAGGGAGGAATTTGTCACTGTGGCCACATGCCTTCCCGTTTTCTACTCAGTGACATGCTTTGTCACATAAGGGTCAAGAGTTAGGGCTTCACAGATGCATTCTCTGAGCTGAGCTGCTAGAAATTCTTAACAAGAGTCCTTTTCTTTTCCCCTGAGACACTGAGGGTTTGAACCTCAGACCTTTGAATCCCTAGACAGCAGCCATCAACCACAAATGTGCTCCATGTCAAAAGGACGTGCTAGTGATCTGCACTCTCGTCTTACCCTCAGCCAATGGCTTGGGCAGGCTGCACACTCTTTTGGGGACAGAACAAAGGGAAGGTTAGCCCTGCCACCAGGGAATCTTCAGGAGCAAATCAACTCTGGCCTGTTGTCTCACAGGCCTTTTCTCAGCCCCTCTGCCTGGCCCCAGACATGCTCCCCATTCCTGCTTGTTCAGCTCACACTCTAGGGAGCCTGGCTGAGAAGCCCAGCCTATGGTTGTGCAGCAGCTCCGTAGGGGATGGGGAGCCAGCCCTAAAGTGAATGGGATGAACCAGAAGTGTGACTACCATTATGCTCCAACCCAAAGCCAACAGAGCAGATTTACTTCTTCTTTAAAATTAATTGTTCTTACTAACTTTTTTTTTTTGAGAGAGAGAGAGTCTCACTTTTTCACCCTCAGTATAGGGCCAGGGCATTGGTAGCTCACAGCAGCCTCAAGTTCTTGGGCTCAGGTGATCCACTTGCCTCAGTTTTTCATTTTTAGGAGATACAGGGTCTCATTCTTTCTCAGGCTGGTTTTGAACTCCTGAGCTCAAGAGATCCACCCACCTCAGCCTCCCAGAGTTATTTTTGTGTGTGTGTGACAGAGTCTCACTATGCCACCTTTGGTAGAGTCCATGGCATCACAGCTCACAGCAACCTCAAACTCTTAGGTTTAAGCAATTGTCTTCCCTCAGCCTCCCAAGTAGCTGGGACTGCAGGCTCCTGCCACAATGCCCAGCTATTTTTTTGTTGTAGTTGTCATTGTTTGGCAGGCCCAGGACAGGTGCAAACCCTCCAGCCCCAGTGTATGTGACTACCACCCTAGCTGCTACGCTGCAAGTGCTAAGCCCATTTTCTTTTCTTTTTTGAGACAGAATCTTAGTCTGTCAGGCTGAGTAGAGTGATGTGGCTTCATAACTCACAGCTGGGTGTAGTCAGGAATAGCTGGGTCTACAGGGATATATTAGGTGAGTTTCTCATTATAGAACTTTGTAGAATATATTTACACAAAGATGGTGCAGCCTATTGCTCCAAAGCTGCAAACCTGTACCACATATTACTATGCTGAATACAGTAGGCAATTTTAACACAATGTTAAGTATTCGTATATTTAAACATAGGGAAGGTACAGTAAAAAATTCAGTTAAAAAAGAGTAAAAAAAAAAAAAACTGTTAACCCCTGTGTATCGGGCACTCCCCATGAATGGAACTTTCAGGACTTGAACTTGCTCTGGGTGAATCAGTGAATGAGTGGGGTATATGAAGGCCTAGGGGTCCTCAAACTTTTTAAACAGGGGGACAGTTCATGGTACCTCAGACTGTTGAAGGGCCAGACTGCAGGACCCAGGACAAGTCAGCTGCTAAGCAGGACAGGCAGCAGTGGCAAAAAAACCTGGTGGGCTGGATAAATGTCCTAGGCAGGCTGCATGTGCCCTGTGGACCGTAGTTTGAGGACACCTGGCTAGGACAATACTGTGCACTTTTGCTATATCAATTTATTTTTATAAGTTTTTATTCAATACTAAATTAACCTTAGCTTGCTGTAATTTTTTTTATTATTATTCTCTTGCCTCAGCCTCCCAAGTCATTGGGACTACAGGTGCCTGCCGCAACACCCAGTTATTTTTTTTTTTTATTGTAGTTGTCATTGTTTGGCAGGCCTAGTCTGGATTCCAACCTGCCAGCTCCAGTGTATGTGGCTGGTGCCGAGCAGCTATAATTTTTTAAAATCTTTTATTTTTTAACCTTTTAGACTTTTCTGTTGAAAACTAAGACACAAAAATACACATGAGCCTAGACCTACACAGGGAAAAGATCACCAATATCACTATCTTCTACCTCCACATCTTGTCCCACTGGAGGTCTCCAGGGCAGTAACATGCATGGAATTGTCATTGCCTGTGATGACAATTTCTAACTTTTTAGAATCTATAAATGCAAGGAGTACACACTAAAGTAGCAATAGAAAGCTTAATGTAATAAATACACAAACCAGTAGTGTAAATATTAGCATTATATGAGTGGCAGTGCCATAGCATTGTTCATGCCAAAATCACCACAAATGTGAGCAATGGAGTCATGTGTTACACTACCACCTCAGGAAGGTTGTGATGTCAGGACACAATAGAAATTTTTCAGCTCTGTTATAATCTTACAGGACCTCCACTGTATATATAGTCCCATCATCACTGAAATGTCCTTATATGGCACATGACTCTTCTTTTTCTATGCTTAAGGATTTCCTTATAAAAAGACATCTTCAACAATAAAAGTCCCTGGACACTATTTATTCTTTGTATGTTTGCTTTGGGCCCTGGAAAACACAGGATTGTCTCCATTCCCTTACTCCAAGCCATAAGAGGTAGCATCCAGTTACTTGGCAGTGAGGGGGTGAATAGATGTGGAGTTCAGCAGATGGGGGAAAAGGGAATCTTGTTCCCTTGTAAAGGGGGAAATGTGTAGATTTCACATCCATTAGTGGAACTCCGAGGAGGTCTTCTGTGAAAGATTGTTTCCTCAGGGCTTTCTTTATCCGTGCTCATGTTACACATTAGGTATCTGGCGGGTTGGAACCCAGCCTGGGCCTGCCAAACAATGACAAATACAGCCAAAAAAATAAAAAAATAACCAGGAGTTGTGGTGGGCTCCTGTAGTCCCAGTCACTTGGGAGGCTGAGGCACAATAAGCTATTGTGAACTTGATGTAGGACTGGGCTACTGTAATGTTATTTTACACATTTATTTAACAGACACTTGTTGAGGACCTTCCAGCATAATCTGCTATGTACTAAGCATATACCCAGCCAGGTAATATAGCAGCAAATGAGTTGAACTGTGTACCAGTCCTTCTAGGATCTTTCAAAGAAAATTTTGTTCTGTCCTACTATTAGACTTTTGGGAATGTAAACCAGTTCTAAATTGTAGGATGTGTATATTTTGTAAGATAAAAGCAACATTTAAAGAAAAGATCAAATGACAGTGTTTGCATAAGGATATTAGTTCAAGAAACATAATAAGGACTGAGGGAGGTAATTTAGAGTTTCGTTTATAACACTTATTTAAAAAAAAATGTTGGACCCAAAACGGGGTCCAGCCATGATACTCACCCCCAAGGAACAGTCACCAGACTCGGGTCGATGCAAAAGCAAGAGGCGAGTTTATTGCTGATGCATCAGGGTCCCTCAGCTGCTCGGGTAGAAGGACCCCCAGCTGCTGTTACAGGCTTGCTTTTAACTTTAAAAACCATAAGCACAATGGGGAGTAAGGGGGGAGGGCGAGCTGTTGAGGTTTTTGGTAGATGTGCAGAGAAGAAGGATGTGGGTATGGGTGTTGGTACTGAGTCTGTTTTGGAAAGTCCCTACCTTGCTGGGGAGCTGGAAAGTCCCTGGTATGAAGCCAGCTTCAGGGCAGAGGAAGGGGGGTTTTGACAAGGTGAGAGAAGGGGAGCAAGGGGGAATTGGCAGGGGCTCTTCA
>CAUYQV010011171.1:0-14965 GCA_963574575.1 Galagoides demidoff | reverse complement strand
ACCATCTATGAACCAGAAAACAGGCCCTCTCCAGACTTGGAATCAAATCTGTTCGTGCCTTGAGCTTTGACTTCCCAGCCTCTAGAACTGGGAGAAATAAATTTCTGTAGTTTAACAGTTACCTGGTTTATAGAATTTTGTTAAAACAGCCCCAAGTTAACTAAGACAATTATGTAATATGAAGAAATAGAAAATATGTATATCTGGTTGTGTTTATATAGGAAAGAGGGCCTTTGGCCTTCTGTCCAGTGAACTCACTTTGTCAATTACTTCCTCTTTGGTGTTTCTGATAGAAATGTGAAAGATCATGTTTACTTTCTCTGGGATTCTGTGTTATTTCTCATTAAGAATGCTAAACAAAGCCTTATAAAAGCTCAGGAAAGATATTATGATGATAATACCCAGTGCTCAGGTGTGGATAAGGAGGAGGAGAAGGAGAATGAGAAGGGTGAGTTACCTTGGAAGTCTGCCACATGCGTGATGGCACTTCCTCATCTTGAAATTTGGTTGCGAATTTCTGCCGATGCTACAGAGAAATTCTCCAGAAGACTCTGATGCTGAACAAATTTAAAGCATGAGTAGAGCTGATATTACTTAATTTAGATCTCTGTGCAAACTGTAGACAGGCAATGAGAGAGAGTCCTTCCTGATAGATGGAAACTCTCCTGCTTATCCCCCAAACAAGCCTCTCTTTTCCATCACCACCCTTGTAGATTTGACAGTCCACACCTACCATTCTCCTCAGCAAGGATCAAGGACAAGAGAAGACGATCCCTTGGCAGGAACTGTGACAGTAATTCTCTCTTAAAAGAACAGTTTGCCAGGAGAGCTGCCCATGCTGGTCACATTTTATTAGTTTCCATCCACCAAATAGCCATTTGTGACAAAGGCAGCTCCCATCCTTAATTGGATTTGGTTTCAGGCAAATGAAATGATGCCTCGTCACTCTCTGGCAAACAGAAGTAGTTTCTCAAGGTAGATATTCAAGCTATAGAAATTGGATTTATAGGATTGGGGGTAGGGGCATGTGTAGGGCTTTTGAGTCTGAGACGGAGCATGAAGAGTGTAAGAATGTGCTGACACCCGGATGTTAAGGCTATTTGCAGCTCTGAGACCAGGAGCCTGAGAATCTTGACTCCAAGAACATTTATTATTTCTTACCCACTCATTCAACAATGTTTACCAAGTGTCTATGATGTGAACCAGACATTCTTCCAAACAAAGGAGACAAAAATTGTACCCTGTGTAGCTTGCATTATACAAAAGAAAGAAAGATAACCAAATAGTATAGTAACCAAGTGAATTTATATGGTATGTTAAGAGGGAAAGTACTATGGAAAAGGAAAAAGGACTTCAGAGTGAATAGAATAGGCAGTGTTAGGGGTGGGCTGGTAGTGGCATTAAGAAGATGGTTTGAGCAAACCCCATTGAGTCTTGAAAGGGTGAAGAATTAGCCAAATAGCATCTGCAAGGAAAAGCATTGCAGGCAACAGGAATTGTCAGAGCAAAAACCCAAAGGTGGGAGGGAGTCTGCCTGGCACGTTCCCAGAATAGCAAGGAGGTGGCAATGGGGGGAGGAGAAAAAAAGATATGAGGTCGAAGAACAAATGGACCCCCCCACACATACCAGGCCTTGGGAAGACTCGGGCTTTTTCTCTTACGGAAAGTTCAGATCATCAAGGGTCAAAATCTGACAAAATGTGTGTTTGAGGTTGCCATAGAGCAGCAGGGGAAACACGGAGCTGTATTTGCAGAGAACAGCTCTGATTTGGGAAGGATACAAGCATGGCTTGGACCGGAATGGTAGCAAGGGGCGTGGGAAGAAATGGCTGAATTCTCCAAATATCTTTAAGATAAAGGCAGCAGCATTTCCTATGGATTGCATGTGGGAGAGGAGAGAAGGAGTAGGGGATTCTGGCCTAAGCCACTGGCAAGATGGAGTCACTGTCAACTGAGGTAGGGGAGGCAGCAGGTACAGCAGCTTTTTCAGAAAGATCAGGAGGAGGTTTTGAATTTGTGAAATCTCTCAGATATCAGAGGAGACAGTGGACATCTGAGTTTGGAGCTTGGGAGAGAAGTCCAGTCTGGTGAAATTGGGAGTCGGTGGCACATAGATGGCATGTGGAATCACCAACAGGAATGTGGATGGAGAAGAGGTGAAGAACAAGGACTGAGCCCAGAGTACTCCAACATTAGGAGCCAACGGAGACAGCATGTGGCAGGGAGCACACTGCACGTGTGTGACAGAGTCTAAGTGCTCAGTGAGTATTAGCTAGGATGGTTATAATAATTATAATGTTTATTGTATCTACTGCACCTGCTTATTTTTGTATTATTCTCAATTAAGAAGCACTGCCCTCAAGTATGTATTTTTTCTGGCCCATCAAGACTGATAATTCCATTTCTACAAAGTCCTTGCCATAGCATAAATGGATATTTGTTAAAATTAAGAGGAAGGTAAGATTACCTGTAGTGAATGCTAATCATTTACCAAATTTTTAAAGTGCATTAGGCTCTGAAGAGATAAACAAGAAGACAAAAGTTCTGTCCACAGGGAGTGTATACTCCAATGGGGAGATAGGACTATTACTAAGTGTTATGAGAGACACAACAAACTATTTTCAGAATAAAAGGGAAGATCATTTAATTATAAATTCATGGCTTAATATAAGATGGTAGGTAAGTGTGGGTGAACAGGGCATTCATTTATATGTACAGATCAGCACATATGTACGTTCACTCACTTTTGGAACATGCAAACACCTAAGGAATGTGAGGATCAGATGATGGAATGAATGGACAGCTGAACAGGGAGTGCAAAGACTAGGGTGGGAGCAGAAGGGCAAGTTCAATGATGTGTCAGACTGAACAAGTCTGAGAAACAATGGAAAAGAGTTTTCAAAGAAAGGACTCAGGTCCCACCCAGCTGTCTTTGATGTCCTGCCAGCTTTCTTTAGAATCCCACACTCGTTCACTTTGACCTGAACCTCTGGCTTTCACCAGTACAGGGAAAACACTTTGATCTGCTTAGAAATGGGGTCTTGGAAAGGTGATGAGGTTCCAAGGGGGTTCTTGGCAGACAGTTTTTGTAGGCTGCCAACCTCAAAGGCAATTTGAGGTCCTGCTGCTATTGGCCCCAGTAGCAGCACCTCAGTGTGGTCTGGAGAGACTTGTGCATTATTTTTAAATCCCAAATCAAAGGTTGAATTGGATATTGGGGTGGTGGGGAGATGTGTTCCCACTGGAAACTCTGATGTCACAGTCAAATATGCTACTGTTCACAGTTGGGTTCCCCACTTCACAGCCGAGGCTTGAAACAGAATACTTTTTGAAATCAGAAAAAAGGAACACATTGGGCTGAATTTCAGGCAATGCCCTAGAGATGGAATCTGGGAAATGGTGAACGTGCCCAAGGGAAGTGGTAAGTGTCCCAAAACTTGAGTCATTCAAAACCCTGTTGGAGACATCACTGGGAAAAAAACTGGGGTAAAAGGAGCCTCTTCATGGAAAGCCCATGCAGCCTCCCAGTATCACAGTGGTACAGTTCTCAGATAACAGACACGCCCACCACGCTTCGCTCTGCATCCTGCACCATCTACTTAGGGCGTACATGAGCCACGGCGTGCACTTTTCATTTGCGCATGTTCCAGGCATCATTCTCTTTTGAAGTCATGGACAAATTAGAAAAAGCAAAACAAACAAAAATGGCTTGAGGAGTAATATATTATAAATATGATAAAAATAGACTCTAGTTGGTTCTAGGTCTATGTTACAAAGCCAGACGCATATATTGTGTCATTCAAACCCCTGTCCATCCTCTCAGTCAGCGTTCTCTGTTTGTGGGTGAAGTCATTGAGCTTTAATGAGGTTATGATCAGCCTGAACTTCTGACTTCAGATCCACTCTTGTAGTTATTCTCAACAAGATTAATGGAGAAAAATCTCAGTCCATGTTTTTTTAGACTTATGAAATCTCTTTAAGTTATTAAAAGGAAACCTATAGTTTATTAGGAGATAAAGGTACACTAAAGTGAACCCCATCAACTACTTAAATATTAATAATAATTATTATTATTTTGCTTTAAAACACAGCCTTCCTTACTCACTCTGGAATCCATGTAAGCTTGTTTGCTCTGAAACTAATATCCCTTTAAGTCTGTAATGCATACACTTTCCTGCCTCTCTTTAGATCAACAATAACCTTTTTCCTCTGGTAATACTTTGATTTTTCTCCAATGGATGTTTCTTCTGCTCTAAAAGTTTATTCAAATAGTTTCCACACAAATCTTACGCCTGGCTTGTGCCAACTTTGTTTTAACTTCTTTCCCTCACTCTTACATTCCTTTAACTTCTGAACTTCTTTACAAAGTAAGCACACACTGCATCCCCGCTTGTTTTCTCTGTAATTCCTTACAAGCTAGTTTCTTCCCTGTACTCTCCTGGAAGGTCTCGTCAAACTAAAGACCTAGTCTCTGTCTGCTGAGCTGACCACTATGGCCTGTGTGTTCTCCTCATTATCTGGCTTCTGACACACAGTAACTGCTCAGTTCTTCCTCCATTTCCCTTTTTCTATCCTTTTCAATAGATATTTTAACGTGTTTATTTCCAAGCAACTTTATTGCTCTTAAAGACCCTTTCAGGACCATGTTATCAGTCCAAAGGCTTCACTTTCACTTCTACATATGTAATTCTCTAAGTCTTTTCTCCTAAAAATTCTACGGAAATTTGAACCTTTGAATTTAAATCCTTAAGGAAAGGATTGAAGGATTTTCCAGCCACTTTTGATTCAATACAGCCCAAACCACCATCATGGCCCAACCTTGGAAACACCATTTCAAACTTGTGCGTTCCAATGCTAAGCCATCACTGGCCCCTCTTTTCTGACTTCTGACACCTACTAGGCTGTTTACTTCCCTATTCTGCCCCCGAAAGGTACACATATTCCTTCCATTTGCTTTCCACTGCCTCAGCCCAGATACTTATCATTCCTCTCTGAGCTATTGCAAGAGCTTCTTAATCGTTTAAAGGTGATGGCAACATCTAGTATTTGTAAGAGTCTACCTTGTTGAGGAATAATACTGCATCCCCTGTGCACGTATCCACGTCCCTGTGAGCCAGCCTCTGCTGTGAGCACTTCCTTGTAGGGGGAAGACTAATGTCCAGAGAGTGAGGTATTTTTCCAAGGTCACACCACGTGTACAAAGTAGAGGTATGACTCAAATTCACTCCAGTGTCAATAGTGGAACTTGTATACCCAAGGCATATTTCCTCCCAACATAAATAACAGACTCCAAATCTTTCTTCCTGTCAAAACTGTATAAAATGTGGTCTTCTCTGACCTTCCTACCTTTATTTTTGAGTTCATCCCTTTCTTCCACTTTAGGCTATTGCTTTTGCAAAAGATGTTCCCTTTATCAACATGGATTCCCTCTTCCTCAGATCAACATTCCAGACCCATCACACATACCTTCTAGGAAGACTTCACAGATATCCCCACTTAGATCAGTCTCTTCCCACATGCCTTGCACTTAGTTTGTCTCAGGACTGGAACAATGATTTGTCTGCCTTGTATTAGTTGAATGTGCATGTGTCCACCTCTCCCACTAATAGAGAAGAGCCATGTGTTACTCTTCTCTGCTGTGCTCCCCACCCCCATGCCAATCCCTTGCACTGTGCCTGGCAGTAGGTTTTGGTAGAATTAAATAGCAGGCTTGTCTGTGACTAGGGTTTGGATTATTAATGGTGGTACCAGGTGGGAAGTGAGATTGTTAACTTAATCAATCTTTTGGGGTACCCACAGATCCCAAAAGATCTTTAGTTTTAATTAACTGCAGAATGAAGCCTATATCAGGGTCAAGGCACTCTTCAGATTTATAACAGGAGTCCAGTGTTTAATTCCTATTAAGCGTCTACCCTCTGATGGGTATTAATTTTCTTGGAAATATTTTTTTTTCTGTTCTTCAAACCCCACCACCAACTAAACTTGATTATCGACAGTAGTAAAAACAACAATAATAAAAGCTGCATTCACCAAACTTTACATATAATCTCCATTTGATCTTCAGAACCACCTGATGGGGTAAGTACTACTATTACTTTGTCTTTCTGAATGAGAATATTAAGGTTCAGAGGACCAAGTAACCTCTGATGATCACCCAGCCAGTAAGTGATGAGGCCTATACAATCTGACACTACATTTTTTCCCTTTTATTAAGTTATATATACACAGATCATGAATACATTTATGCTTTTGTGGGGTACAATGTGTTGAATTTATTATACAATTTGGAATGGTTACATCAAACTAATTAATATAGCTTTTACCTCATTAACTTAGCTAAAGTGGCACCATCTCTAGAGTCCTGAAGTTAATCAATGTTAGTTTCCTATCTTTCTCCCCACATAGCCAGCAGAGTTAAGACAGAGAAGCACTGGCTCAGTGCAGCTGAGAATTACAGAGCCACTGCTTTGTCCCTGCGTGCCTGTGCATGGCCAGTTTTACGATCCAGGTTGCTCGTGTGCTGACGTCTACTCACATCCTGGTCATCTTTAATCCCCCCATTAAGCTCCTCAGAGGAGGAAGCAGTGGGAACGGCTGTGGCTTGGTGCAGGTTGGGCTCCAGTGGAGATGGGACATGAAATCTCTGCACGCCATTAACCATGAGTCACTAGAGGCCCAAGCTGTGCACCAGGGAGGATGTTAGGAAACCACAGGTCCTGGTTTTGCTCTTGTGGTGACAATCTTTCAAAAGGCTAGATGACCATGGTGGTTCCACTACTCCCCAATAGCTGCCTCCCCGTCAGCGTGTTTGTCTTGGCCAGTCAGGATGCAGAAGCCTTCCTGGCTCAGTCAGCCCTACTAAGGAAGACGTGTCCACTTCCTGAGTCCTCTGCTCTGGCTGCTACGGCTATTTTTTACAGCTTCTTCCTGCAGTTTGGAGACATGTTTATAGGCAGGTGGGACATAGGGACCCTTCAACTTGGCAACATCTCACCAAACCAACATGTAGTCTTTGAAGTGGTCTTGGGTCCTGAATGACAGAACATCTATTGTCCAGCAACAAATACCCTTTGTTTGGCTCCCAAATTCAGTCTCTTTGATATAAGATGGTACCTCCAGCTACAAGCCCAACCAGGAGTCTTTCACTCTTGTGTTGACAAAATGCCTGCCTTAATTCATTTTTGTCCCACTCTGTGCATAGATCACAGTCACTTTCTGAAATATTGGATTTTTTTTTTTAAGAAAAAAGGGCTTTGTCTACTTATTTAGCTCTTAGTGTGTACACCGAGTTCTGTAATGCCCACAGGGGTCAGGAGGGGAGAGGAGGCACAGTCCTGTTTTCCAAGAGCCTACGGGAGACTTGAATATATGTGTGAAAAGTTAGGAAGTGCTGCATTAGGGTAACAGTGAGTGTGGTGTTTGGCATTAAAGGAGATCCTGAGAGTCTTGTCTCTGCTGTCAAATTACTAGATAAGTCTCATTATTCTCATCCATAAAACAAACGAGCACCTTTCTCTCAGGGTTGTTGGTGAGGATTAAATGAGACAATGTCATATCAAGCCCTTGGAAGAGTTTCTCACACGTAATTAACACTCAGTAATGGAGAGCAGTGATTATTTCCCATATTTAGGATGTAAAGTCAAGTAGAGGGTGTTAGCCTAATTTATAAAAGTCTCTTCTTTCAAAATGAAATGGGACAAAATCAAGATTGAAAACAGCCTCAAGTATTGCCTCAAAGCAAGGGTGTATAGGCATCTCTGGATTCTGAAGGTTTGTTCTTAAGTTGAATTTTTATGTAAGTTGGAACAGGTACATTTTCCTATAACCTGTGATTGCTTCCGTTTATAAGTGTGAGTTGAATGTTTATTAATTTGAAGACTTACTGCAATAGTCCCCATATATAAGTGCAAGTTGTATGTCAGTCAGGTGTTTATAACTTAGGGACTGCTGCAAAGTCTTTGCAGAGTTATCTATAGGGGCCATTAAACCTAAATCATTGGTTCCTTGTAAATTTCATCCAAACTTATCCTCTTTGGAGTCAAATACAAATGGCAGAAGGCATCTACTTAACTCAGCTTCTCAACCTTCCACCTGCCTCCACTCAGGTGCATGGCCAGCCTCTCCACATTTAAAGCTACAAAGGTCTCAAACTCCTGGTCTTGGTAACCCTGGGTTACTCTCCTATCACAGATAGATGACTTCATGGACGGACATGCCTGCTCCACAAGATTTCCAGATACAACATTGCACCAAAGAATTTAGGCCTTGCATGCCATGTAAGGGTATTTCAATATGTCACTTACTTATATACTTACTTACTGATTGATTAATTGATTGGCAGATCTCATTCTGTCACTCATGTTGGAGTACAGTGGTATGATCATAGCTCACTATAACCTTGGACTCCTGGGCTCAAGCAATCCACCTGCCTCAGTTTCCTAAATAGGGTCAACCATGACTGGCTACTTTTTTCCCCCTTTTTTTTTTAGAGATGGAATTCTCACTTTGTTGTCCAGGTTGGTCTCAAACTTTTGGTCTCAAGCCATCCTCCTGCCTCAGCCTCCCAAAGTGCTGGGATTACAAGCAAGAGTCATTGCATCTAGCCTCATTCATAATTCTGACTCTTTCTCTCTCCCTATCTTGAAACTCCTATGTCTGTCTTTCAAATTACATCCTATACCCTCTGAAAACAATTAGCAACAACCACGTTAGATCATCTGCTCTGAGATGAGGTTGATTCTGGCCAAGCCGTTTTAAACTCTGAGTCACAGATACTGATTTCTGAACCTCCCCTAATGTTTCTGTTTGGTGCCTTATGCATTTTTGCCTGAAGCTAAGATCTGTTCTCATTTTGTCTAGATCTTTTAATGCATCCTTAATAAGCAAATTGTTATAAAAAAAAGAAAGTTGATGTAGTCTAAACATTTGAATTTGTAACAGCTGTAAGCTTACCTATTTGAAATCTGTGAATGAGACTTCTCCCAGGTAGGATATATCAAAAGGCAAGACACTCAAGTCATGAGTGGTGTGTAAAGGTGGTTGTTCTTGCTGTTGCTATTGTTTTCAAGCAAAAAGACTGAGTTCAGAGAGCACAATATCTTCATTCAAGGTCATGACCAAGTCCAGATGTTTTTTACTTTGTCCAACATTTTTAGTTTCTTCATCTCTGGCCATAGTATGCACAGTAGACTTGACTTTGCTTTGAATTTCCTGCCATTACTAAGGCCCAGGATCAATATAAAATATGTATTTAATATCTAGTTACATTTTTTCAGGCAGCATTAAAATTCTTCTCTATGAAATGCAATGTTTTGTGTACTCAGAAGAGGTTGGCTTGTTTTATAATATGTACCTTTGAAGAAGTAAAATATTTCTTCCTTCGTTCCTTCCTTCCTTCTGACCATCTATCTTTCCATTTCTCCATTCAACATATTTATTCAGATTTATGTTAAGCATGTATTTTAGGTCAAGCAGTGAGCTAAGAATTAGAGGTACAAATGGGAGTAACGCACAACTTGATGTTTAATCGAGTTGGGGAGAGAAAGACATAAAGTTAAACTGGGAAAATGATGTAACAAAGCATAAATAAAGACCGCTGGGGAGTCAGTATGGACCAGGAGGAAGAATTTGCTTCTAGAGTCAGACTGACCTAGGCTTGGAACTGTCTCTCCCACTAACTAGCTGCATGGCCTTGGTCAAGACTCTGGTGAGTCATGGTCTTCTCATCTTAAAATGGGGATCATAGTAATATCTACTTCATAGGATTTTAGTGCAAATTCAGTGGAAAAAAATGAGGTAGTCATGAAAAGCATTCAGCATGGGGTAGCCAAATGTTCAGCAGGTAGTCAAATGTTTTTTATAACAATTTGATTATTAAGGATGCATTAAAAGATCTAGACAAAGTGAGAACAGATCTTAGCTTCAGGGGTGTTCAACTTTGCTATTGTTGGAATTAGCGATCATGTCAGGGAAAATTTCACAAGGACTTAACATTGGTCTTGATCTTGAAGAAAGAGTAGGGATTTGACAAGGGAGAAGAACACTGCAAGTGCAGGGAGGAGCATATCTGGGCATGGAGTCATGTGTGTGTGACTTGCTGGGCAGCAGATGGCAGACAGGATGGCCTGACGGGGGTGTGTGTGGAGGGTGGGATTTGGGACTGGATCAGTAGGGCAGGATGGTTGGCAAAGAACTGTGTATGTTATAGAGAACCACGTGCTTCAGAAGGCACGCAGGGAGATGCGGCATGGTAGCACTTGCTCCTGAAACCAGGAACTGAATCCTGTAAGGAGGGAGAGTAATACGAAGCAGCATCTTAGCTGTCCATTGACCTCAGAATTCAAATAGAATTTTCAGTTCTTTTGTCCATCAAGTGACCCTTAGATATTTTCCAATTAAGTCAAGTTATTAGGCAAATGAGTCAATAGACCCTCTGCCTTTCCTCTTCTGTGCCATGGGACACCCTTGTGGTCCATGCTGATAGAAATGGTAAAGGGCTGAGAATTAGGGATTCTAATCCTCATTAAGGATTCTCCTCCTTGGTGATCATGGGGGAGTCTAATGGGATAAGGTTGAGCAATAGGGTTTTACAGGTTCCAAATTATGATTCCAAGTTACAAGGATTCACCCAGCTGCATAAGTTAGGTAACAGCCTAACGTCACACAGATAGCAGACAGCACAGCCAGGATTTGAGCCTAAGCAATCAAGCTCAAGACTCTGTGCTCTGAGTTTTTAGCTTATATTGTCTGTGTTGCACTTAACCATTTTGCCCAGGACAATGGTGGCATTCTCGTGCTTGCTGTCATTTGTATTTCAGACTTAGAATTCAGCTTTGGAGCAAGTGGGTTTTGTGGTCAGTTTAACTAAAATTCTAGAACATAGAGTCCTCACCAGAGACCTTGCTCTGGAAGGCATCAGGGGGCTGAACCCCATTCAAAGCATAACAGTATTTCTACCAAAATCTTCCCTGTACTGCGGGTTGGCCACTAGGCAGGAGGCTCTTGGAGAACAAAGTCATTACCTTATTGCACCTCTAACCACATGTAGGGTGGCCAGATTCCATTACCTTTCAGCACAGGTGAGGATGAGGGAGTGTGTGTGTGTCTTTTGTTGTGTGGATTGTCTGCCTGTAATGGAGGTGCATCAACTTGAATCAAGCAACCAGGGCTTCTTTTTCTTTTGGAAGTTCAAAGTGTGGAGGTGACATATCCTGTTTTAAATTGCGAATGGTATTTTCAAATACTTTAAAACAATGCTTATTATCAAAAGGCAAAAGGGATGTGCTTAAAGGTAATAACACCTTATTGGCTTAGAGGCACCTCACTGACTTTAAAGCTTTCTTGGCATGGAGTATAAATGCTGTTCGCTTTGAACTCATCCCCAAATTATGCACAGCTTTTGTCCTTCTCTTGACTGCCAAATGTTTCTGAGGCCTCATCAGCAGCGGCTTGCTGAGAGGCCACACTGCCAGAGACCATCGGACAGCTGTAAAATCTAACAGCTTGAGCGAGGGGATCCAAATCTGTTTCTTATTGTGCAGCCAAGATCGTGGGGAGAACGCCACAGCCAGCTGTAGATCACTTTTATGGATGGCAAGGGACGCGTCATCTCAGTAGCATCTGCACAAAGTATCTTCTTGGAAGATTCTGGGCTGAGGAAGGACCAGGTGTTGCTGTGTGTTTTTGTAAAAACCCTTCGCATGTGAGCAAAGCCTGTCTGGCTTTTCTAGCACCTCTTGTGCAGTAAACTTGGTACCCTCTTGATCTTTGCAATTCAGGAATCAATTTAAAAGGTAACTTTCTGGTACCAAGCACATCTCTCCCATCCTAATGCTGAATTCACTTCATCATCCAAGCCCTTTGGTCTCTGACTTACAGTAAATAATTATCCACAGCTGTTGCAAGTCAGTTTATCCTCCAATAAAGGTCAGGATGGTTGACTAGACATCAGAGGAAAAACTTCTAAAATTTGGTGTTTAGACTAACTTCCATCTCTGTTTATCTCTTTTGTGTTTGTTGTAACTAAATAGGCAAGTGCGGTTGTGGTTAAAGCATGACCAGGCAACCTGGATGCCATGGTTTTCCTTCTAGTTCTTTAATTCTGATGCTTGAGGAATTTTCTCTGTCCTCCTAGGCCTCAGTTTCCCCCACTGTCACACAGATCAGAATTCAGCAATTTCTCTCACAGACTTCTTCGGGGCAGGATGGGGGAAGTATCTGCTTGGGGATCTGCTTATCCATAATTGATGAACCAAGTAGTAGAAACCAGTTCTTTTTTACAAGATGGGGATGGGGGATAAACAATCCATTTCTATTGCTTGACAAACATCACCTAAAGCCAAAATATTCACAAACTAAAGTCTGCTGGAGCACACAATGAAGACAGAACTATTCCATCCACTACGAGAAAGTTTTCCTTCAACACCAGGAGGCCAAAGAAACAAAAAGGCCTCATGTCTCAGCAGGAAGTGGGACCCACTGGTGCATTTCCATTCACCAGGAGAACTGGAAGGAGAGGAAAAACTTCTGTGACACACATTTCCAGATGGGATTTCTGGGCTTGGCTCATAATGGGGCCCACACAGACTCTCCAGCTGTGTCCTGGGATCTCGAGGAAGAGGCCTAACAGCAGGCTGAGGCAGGAGACGTCCTCCCAGGGACAAAAATTTATTAGGTTAAAATCTAATGCAAACACAATTTTCTCTGGAAACACCAACACAAGGAGCAAAAGGATAAGCAAAGATGATTCCAAAGAAAATGAAGGCGACTGCGATTAATGGTTAGGGAGGAAGGGAGGAAACGATAGGCCAGAAGCAAAGAACAAGGAACATGTGAGGCCCGCTACCAAGAAAGCTCTTGACCCCCTCGCTGAAGTCATTATCATTTCATGCCTAGAATACTTCCAGGGCTGCCAAATGGGACTCCCTGACCTCACACTCTGTTCAGTTGAATAATTTGTCCCTATTATCATGTTAATTTGGGTATAAAGCAGGAGGATGGTATAAAGTTGGGGATTTGGGGGCCAGACAGACTGGATGTATAGGAATTATTTTGCCTCTCTGGACTTCAACTTCCTCACCTATGAAATGGGGCTAAATAATAGCACCAGCCTTGTAGTCCTCTTAAATGAGATCATGCTTATGAGGTACTTAGCACATTACCTGGTGCATCAGAATCCCCCAGGAACTGATAATTATTACCCCTCCTAGCACAATGTTTTCACATACCACTTCCCCACCTACAAAACTTTCATGACTCATCTTAGCTCATAGCATAAAGGCCAAGCAACTTTTTATAAACAATGGCTCCACCTTGCTTTCTAGATGAGAGCTATCCAGTGCAACTTTCTGCAACAACAGAAATGTTCTCTACCTGTGCTCTCCAATATGGTAACCATCAACTACAGATAGCTATTGGGTACTGGAAAAGTGGATAATATAATTGTAGATAAATGTTTTTATTTTATTTTATTTTACTTCTTTTAAATTTAATAGTTATGTGTGATTAGTGGCTACTATAACGAACAACACAAGTCTTAGACTTTTATATTTCCTTCAAACACATCCACTGTAGCCAAATGGATTTTTTTTTCACTGCTTACATTTTTGCATCTCAGCCTTCATTTCTATTAGGTGCTACATACAGCTGTGTGGCTTGTGGAATGCAAAAAAAGGGGGAAAGACCTAGATGAGGGTGACAGCAAGAGCTGAATTTAAGCCAGAGTTTTGCCCAGCAAGCTGTATGTCCTGGTATGGGTCTGCATCTGCAGAGAGGATAGGACATCATTTCCTTATTCAACCACTGAGAAGGGGAAACTTGCCCAAAGGTGCCTTTAGGTTATCTATATACCTGTACCTCTTTCTTATTCCTTTTCTGGGCAAAGCCAGCTTGTTTTTGAGTCTAGTCCAAAATTATGTTTGCTCACAAAACTTCTCCTTCTTCTGCACTTTCACAACTTTCTTTTATCTGTGAGACTTGATGGAGGCCAGTCATTAAGAGTTCAGTATCTGAACCCATCCCATGTTCCTAAGCAGGAATCTCAGCCATGTCACTTATTTGGCATGTAACCTTGGACACATTATTCCATCTCTCTAAGCCTCAGTGGACTCAATGATAAAAATGAGGATCACAACAAAAGTGTCTGTCTCATAGGGAGGAACTCAAGAGGTCTAAGGAGCAAATCACAATATACCTAGGTTCACAGCACGGTGCCTGGCACAAAGCAAGTGTAGATTGCATGTTATTCTTTCCTTCCTTCCTTCCTTCTTTCTATAAATATTTACTGAGTATCCACAATATGTCAGAAACTGTCAAGCTCTGGAAGTCCACTGGTGACTAAACATAGATAAGATTCCTGCCCACCTTGAGGCATGTTTCAAATGATGCCATGAACAACTGTAGAACTACAATTAGGACAAGTACAAAGGAAAGATCCCTGGTGCTTTGAGAGTCTGTGGTAGGTTTTATCCTGCTTAGGGAGGTCAGAAAGGCTTTGCTGAGGATGGGATGTTTGGGCTGAAATTGGAAGGAGGAAGGAGTTGAGCAATTGAAGAGAAGAGAAAAGGGTGTTCCACACAGGGGAAACAACATATGCAAAGGCCTATGCTAAGCAGGACTGGAAACCTCCAAGATAAAAACCAACAAAAAGAACAGGATAAACTATGGTATGAGATCAGGCTATGGAGTCTGGAGGAGCATCCCAGGCAGAGTCACGCAGGCCTGGCAGATAAGGCAGACGAATGATGTGGCCTGCTTTGATTCTCTATAAGATTGCTCTGGTTTCAGCAGGAAGAATCCATCAGGCAATGGACAATGTAGAAAACAGTACATCTGGAAGCCACTCTAGTCCTCCAGGCAAAATAAGATGGCGAGGTGCAAAGAGGAGAGGGGAGGAGAGGAGGAGGAGAGGAGAGGAGAGGAGGAGGGAGAGGAAGGGAGGGGAGGGGAGGAGGAGAAGAGGGGAGTA
>CAUYQV010011170.1:0-16170 GCA_963574575.1 Galagoides demidoff | reverse complement strand
TTTTTTGGTTGCAACCATCATTGTTGTTTGGCGGGCCCAGGCTGGGGTTTCGAACCCACCACCTTAGGTGTACGTGGCTGGCGCCTTAGCCGATTGAGCCACAGGCACCGAGCCATTTGAGGAGTTTCTTAACTGTGCATGTTCTCAGGTGTGAATAAAAGTAACTGCACTGCTTAGCTGAAGGAAAACAAATGTTAGTGCTTTACGTGAAGTGTTTCCCGTATTTATTACATTTCTGGTTTCTTTCTGGTATGAATTCTTGGTGTGCATAAAGCTAAGCGCCGGGTCAGATTCTTTATCACACTCGTGGCCTTTATAGGGCTTCTCTTCTGTGTGTGTTCCTAGGTATGAAGAAAAGTTCTGGCTGAAGGGTTTCCCACATCCATTGCATTTATAAGGTTTCTCCTGATGTGTGCTCTTTGTTGAAATACAGCTGTGTGCTCAGACACAACTATTTCTCATGTTCATTACATTTAAAAATTCTCTCTCCAGTGTGAGTTCCCCTGTGCTCAGGCCAGAACCCTGACTACATGTTTCCCACACGCATGCACTCCCGTGCTTTCTCTCCTGGGTTCTCGCATGTTGTACCAGAGCAGGTAACAATATTCCCCCACTGATGGCATTGACATAGTTTCCCGCCAGTGTAAATGTGCTCGTGTTGATTAAAAATCACCCAGTCATGGAGGGATTTTCCACACTGATTACAGAATATACCCAGGACATCTTTCTTCTGTGAGTTGTCACCTGTTGTGTCATTGTGCACCTGTGAGTAAAACTTTTCCTCACACTCATTATATTCTGTGGGATCCTTTCCTGTTTGAGATTCTGGCTTATGGAGAAAAGAGAAGAGGCATTCAGAGGATGATCCACATGTATTAAACTACCCATATCTCTAAGTGTGAGTGGATCAGTGACTTGGTCATAGTTTCTGGTGAGAAACACACAGGACACTCGCTCTTCTGCCCGCACAGAGATGTGCCTGTCAGTAGCCCCTCAGCTGCACAGACATTTATTTTATTGACTTCATTATGTCTCAAAGACAAGGTATAGAAGGCAGGTGGGATCCATGTGAGGAGTAATGGCAACAAAGAAGAATATTCCCCAGTGGTCTCTTGTGCTTCTGGGGATTAACCACTGGTGTAAGGACATACAGGTCCGCATTGCCAAGGACCTTCCCCTCCCTCACTGACTGGGCTCTTCCTCATCCTCAGACCCACCCCACATTGCTGGAGCTCAGTCATTCTCAGTCTTCAGGGAAGTCTACTGCCATATTTCCAAAAGTTTCTCCCCTTGCTTCCCCTGGAAAATCATGTCTGATTTATAGAGTTGTTCTTTGTGATAAAAGGTATGTGAAGTCAGAACTCTAAGTTAAAAGCCAGAAATCATTTCTAAGTCCATGATAGGATACTACAGAACAGTGAGTGAACAGTTCAAGGACAACTCAAGGATGAACTTCAAAGGTTTTTGACTAGGACAGAAAGAAAATCTTGACCCCAAGTCCTAACTGCAGATGTGCACGACCAAATTCACAAGGTGAAGAATATTCAATGTTTTCAACAAGGGAAGAATTAAGCTTAAACTTTTCTACTTAATTTTTTTCTTAAAATAATTTTCAAAAGTAATCTAGTAAATATAAGCTCTGCCAGAAAAATCTAAGTTGTACGTTGCCTCTGACTCCAGGCTTAGTGCTTAGCAGAATAATTATGTATGAAATGTTTAATCTATTTACTAAATCACTCAAGAAATATCCATTGAGTTTTTTTAATTGTCCTGTGTATTAGAGATTGAATAAACACAAATATAAAAAATGTGGTCGGATATTGTGTTCTACTGGGGCGACTACTGATACGTAAGCAAATATACCAAGTACCTTCAGGGAGTTGTAAGTGCTGTGAGAGGCCCTGAGTATAAGGACTGGTGAGGAGAGGGATATGGACGGCTGGTTGTTCCTACGACTAAAAACTAACTGTGACAGGCTCGTCAATCGCAAAAGCCAGATTAAAAATGAGCAAAGGCCCAAACAGACATTTCTCACAAGAAGACATTCGAATGACCAGTAAGGATAAGAATCAGTGCCCAACACCCCTAAGCTACACAGACATGCAAACTGCAACCACAATGAGCCATCACCTCAGCCCTATGAGAACGGCTAGTACACCATCAAAACGATAAAGGGTAACAAGTGGGGGAGGTGGGGAGCAAAGAGAAACCTTGTGCATTGTTGGCCAAAGTGAAAATTGGTCCAACCATTAGGGAAACACAGTATTGAGGTCCCTCTGATATTAAAAATGGAACTACTTCAGGATTCAGCAATCCTGCTTCTGGGTATATGTCTGAAGGAAATGGATGTTTGTTAATAAATACATCAGTTTGACGGACTCAGCCACAGGCAGCAGATGACCTATGCTGTCCAGTAGCACATCTCTGAACAGCTTCCTCTGTGCTGTCTCCGCAGGGCCCACTCTTCCTGGGTGAAGTCCACAGTGACAGCCTCCAGGCCACTGAGTCCTAAAACATGATGAATATTCTGGATCAGACAGGGACATCTCTACCGCTGGCCAGGGGAGGGAAAGTGCATACAGGAACCTTGTTTGAGGGTTTGAGATTTTGCTTAAAATGTTTCTCTATGCTGATCAGGCATGTGCTGTTCACGCACACTCACGAATATATATACACGCTGTAAGTTCACAATAACTTCATGATCAAGAAATAGCACAAGACGTACAGCATGAACAAAACCACATATTTCTCAATTCAATGGCAATTCATGTTTTGAACTAGAAAATACATAACCATACTTTCTTTGTCAATTGCAAGTAAATCACAGACTCAGAGAGTAGACAATATTCATTGTCTGTGACATATCAACTGTGACTACAGAAGAATATTTCCTGTATATGAAGCTCAAATTTGTCCTCTGTAAAATGGTTTAACAACTTGCAAGAAATGCTGACAGAGCCTACCAGCTAATTTGCAAAGTGCTTCCTTTTGAACAAACATTCAAAAAATCAAGGTAATGGCTGCATTATTAAAATGGCAGGGAAGGATGAAGGAACGCCTAGGAGCCACGCTGCAGAACTCTTGGGCTTAACACCAGCCAGAGTCAGAGGTGCAGTCTCGCTCATCCTTACCTGTACCCTGCATTCCTCTTGAGGTGGAAGGATGGATGCTTCAGAAGCACATGCCAAGGCTCCCTCATGACGCTATGAGGAAGGACAGTCCTCACCATCCTGTGCTGAAGCTTCCCATTCTTACTTTTCCGGTAGCCATATTTTTATTCTAGGTAACAAACTCCTTCTCCTCAGCACACGACCACAACTGAGGAAACACTCTCTGTTCATTGTGATCCGTTTTTGAATCTGATCAACAGCAGATTTCAAAGAGACACACTGCCTTTGGGAACAGGATGCTAAAGAAAACTGGACTTCCTTTTTTGTTGGCTAGTACATTTTATAATACTTTAATAAGTTTGAAATTGGTGAAGATAAATGAATATTTTTCAGTGCTCTCTCTGGTCCAATCCTCTCTGTACTCACCACCTCAGTTCTGCACAGCCCTGACCCCAGCTCCTGCAGCTCAGCACTGATGATTTGCTATGCTCTAGAGTGTCTTGCAGCAAATGGATTACACATTTCTATTAAGTTATTAGGGTGTCAGGATATCATGACCCAAGTGGTGCTTGTTAAGAAGGTCACAACTACAACTTGGACTTTCCCCTATAAACGCAAACAACATAACCTAATTGTTATACCTTTATATTAATCTGAAATAAATTAACAAAAAATTAAAATTCTCTATTGAACAATGCTGACAATGTATGAAGGCAGATCCCTGCTGGAAGTTGTCTCCCTTTGCTCAGCGGCAACATGAGAAAGTAACTTTCCATACAGTAGAGGATCATAAAGCTTCAACAAGATACATGATGTACTTTCTGACCTGGAAAATAAAGAAAAAGGCAAAGAAAACAGATAAATCTACAGATATGAATTTTTTGAAACAGAGGCTTATAACCAAAAAAAGGTTTAAATATCCCAATTCTACCATTGGCATGGAGATAAACCAAAGTAAACTAAGTGCCTTTGAATTTTCTTTTCTTTTCTTTTTTTTTTTTTTTTTTTTGAGACAGAGCCTCAAGCTGTCCTCCTGGGTAGAGTGCTGTGGCATCACATCTCACAACAACCTCCAACTCCCAGGCTCAAGCGAGTGTCCTGCTTCAGCCTCCCAAGTAGCTGGGAACACAGGCGCCTGTCACAACGCCCAGCTATTTTTTTTTCTTTTTTTTTTTTTTTTTTTTGGTTGCAGATGTTGTTGTTGTTTGGTAGCCACGGCTGGATTTTAAAACCCCACCATAATTTTATTTTGCTTGCGCTTTAGCCCCTTGAGCCACAGGCGTGGGGACAGAATTTTCCATTTTTAATGGGACATAATTTATAGGCAATAAATACATCTAATTTTCAAAAATTAGCATTTCTTGACTCTTTAATATACTGACAATTTGTTTCAATATATTTCATCTTAAATGTTTTTAAGCAGCAAGCAACAGTATTTTTAAGATCAACACTGTCTAGATTTCCTAAAACTGAATGGTGATATTATTTTCCCTGTAATGCATTTATAAAAAATTTGGTAGTGGCCCATATTTATTAGTATTTTTAAGTAATACTAGTCACACTGGAATCCTAAAGAAATCATCCAATGAGATGAAATTCCTAAAACATATTTGATGGTCCCCGGGTTACAAGAAGCTGGGGGGGATACTGAGAAGCACGACTCCTTGGGAGCTCAGTGTTGCTTGTGGCTGTTCTGGTTGAAAAAGCTTCAGTAAAAGGCTGATCTTATGGAAAGACAGACGTGTGGACCTGGTTATGAATGACCTTGGGCTTCTCACAACACTGAGTCTGACTCACATGTTACCTGATGTGGATAGAAAAAGCTGGTGGGAACAGCCCGTATGATGAAGGTCCCTTCTCATTGAGGACTTGCGGTCAAACACCTGCCCAGTGATGGAGCCAGCTGTTAGGAGCTTGGCCCAGGCCCCACCTGCCTCTCAGACCGAATGGAATATGCACGCGCACCACAGGCCCGCGGGGATAGGACAAGCAACCGCTTTTGCCTGTTGGGAGAGTAGGCGCAGGACCCCTGGGGTCACTGTGCGGAGTGGATGATATACAGAATACGGTAGGGGTAGCGGTTAGGGTTCAGATTCCCTGTGGCAGCCTAGCCGAAATTACCCACCACCTAAATCCCTGCCAGGACGCTCTCTGTCCATCTCTCCCCTGCCAAATCAGTGGCCTTCTCAGCAGTCCTTGCTCCGTTCACTTCCTCACTGGGCAGGACCATCCTCAGCGCTCACTCTGCACTGTTCTCTCCCTTATCAATCAGCAGGCTCGCGAGTGCTCACCTGGCAGTTCCTCACTGGGCAGACCCGTCCTCAGTCCTCACTCTGCACTGTTCTCTCCCTTGTCAATCAGCAGACTCTGTGGTGCTCACCTGGGTGGTCCTCGCTGGGCAGGACCGTCCTCACTGCTCCCTCTGCACACTTCCTGCCCCTTCCCAATCAGCTGGGTTTTTTCAATGATCACTCCCCTCTCTCTCTCATCCAATCAGCAGGCCATCCTCTTGCTCCAAGTCTGGGTTTTAGCCAGGGAAGACTCTTCTCTGCTGGAGGCGTTGGCCTTGAACAGACAACTCCTGCTGGTGGGACACAGGCTCATTCGGCCCGTCCGAGGCCTGTCCAGCAGCACCCTGAATGTAATGGTTATTTAGAAAAATAGTGGCCACAATCGTTTGTATATATTCAACATTGCAATTTTAATAGTGTTCTCCTTTCTTAAAATGTTTTTACATTTTTGGCGCCTTCTATGTATGTGTGTATATATTTGTGTCTGTGTGTATTTATCTAGCTACTATATTTTTCTTCTGGGTAGACCATTGGCTGTCAAGAGTGAACAGAAAGAGGAAGGAGCCCTGTCAGGAATCTATTACACTAATCTAGAAATCAGTGAAACATTTGGACTCAGGTGCTAGAGAAGGATAAAGAGATATTTATCCTTTAATCAAGACATGTTTTTTTATTTCAATGAATAGAACTATGAAGTAGGATGGGCTAATGAGCGAAAGGGAATAATACCTCAAAATTGGTCAATATTTGGCTACGACAATTGACTGAGCGGGTACGATTAACTAAAAAGTGCATCTGGGAAAGGAAAAATAGGCAAAAATATAAAATGTGACGCTTAAATAGATTAAGTAGGGAACCGGATATTCAAATATTGTGGGGCTTGAGATATAAATTTAAGAGTCCTTGGAATATAATGTGAATCAGGGGAAAGAACCTATGAAGAGAATGTTGCTAGTAAACAAAGGGAAAATAGGACTGGGTCTGTCCTTCTTGGTACTTAGAAATAAATTCTGAATGAGTGGAGATGGCAAAGGCATTGAAAAAGATGGTAAGAAAGGCATAGTGTTGATGTTACTGGAAACGAACAGAATAAGATATTTTGAAAACTTATGAGCCATATTCTGTATCAAATAAGGCTGGAAAATAGAATAATATTGTATCACAAAGGAGGTTACTGGGATACAGTTAGGATGCTGGATGGTCCAAGGACCACAGTGTCAGTCAAGTACCCAGGGCACTTAGTAATGTACTTAGTAAAGTTGTGACCAAGTAAAAATTTAATCTAGAGTAAGAATATGTTGAAGATATAACCACTTCAATCTAGGGGGATATTGTGTAACCTTGTAACCTGTGAGGGGCAATCTGTTTACTGTGTATCATAATAACTAATAACATTGCCATTGCTTACTTCTACTGTGAAGAACAGCAAAGGGAACCAGGAGAGCAGAGCAGCTCTTGGAGGCGATATCCTCACCGTTCTCTGGAACTGCTGCCTTTCCTGTAAATAAAAGTGGAGTTGTTGATCTCTCATCTACTTCTTTGTTGATTGACTTGGGTGACAGGCAAATGGACTCCTTAGTCCAGCAACACAAATAATGAAAGGTAAGTACAGGTCCCTCCAGCACGTTTGTAATTGCAGAGGTCAAATGTGACTTGGGTATTACAAATTTAATACAGCTTTTCTTTCCTTTCTTAATATGTGTATACATTTTTGTCACCCCGTGTGTGTATTTAAATGTGCATCTACATGTAATACATCTGTACCATCATATGCAGGGGAGCAAAAAGAAGAGTCCTTAAGAAATGAATGACTGCATCAGATGCTGTTGACAAACTGATAAATACCTACACTGACAGATTAGAACCATGAAGTTTAGCAATAGGAAGGAAATAAGCGGTATTGCTAAGAACACTCGGGGTAAAATGATGTAGAATGGGATGGGTTTTGAAGAGAAGGGAGGTAATAATCACAGGAGAGATAATCACAGGTTTTTCAAAGAGTTTTGGATGAAAGAATAAGCAAATGTATAAATAGTTAAAAAGGATTGTGAAAAAGAGATGTTTTGCATGAGTTCATACTTCATTTATTACAGAGGAAATTCAAGAAAGTCTATATGATAATAAAAATCCAGCAAAAGGAAAAATTTAAGGTGTGGGAAAGAAAAAAAAAATGGAATGGAGAACCTGAGATTCAATTCATGATAACCACAGTGATAAAAAGAGAAGACAAAATTATGGAGAGGCAAAATTTTGATAAAATTTAAATTTGAAATGTACTAAGTTTTTCTTTCTCAATCACTTATATGGTAGATGAGTCGCTAAGAATTTCATTGAAAAGAAATTTCCTTAAAAGTTTTGCTGCTAAAATAAACTCTAAATATGTTTCAGTCTGTGTTCTATATGCCTGACGGGAAAAACAAATACATTCCAACAAAGTTAAAGAGATTTTTAAAATATGAACCATCAGGAATGTATTCTAAAATTTGAAAGATGATAATAAAGCTGCAAAATTGACACAACCAGGTTTGTTGAAAAATAACAAAGCAACACTTAACAAAACATCATGGTATGGGTGCAAGAATAGATAAAAACCAATGAAGTAGAGAATTCCATAAAATATATAGACACGTAATTTACAGTCAAGTCATCAAAAATATTTTAGTGTAGAAAATATAATGTTTTGAATAGTTCATTCTGGATATATTGGCTATATTTCATAGAAAAATATGAATCTTGATCCTTAACTCACAGGAACGAATTACAGATGTTTGGTAAACCTAAACTTGCACTGTGAGACAATGAAGCATAGGGAAATAAACATAAAATATCTTTATAAACGTGGGTAAGGTGTAAAGTTTTATTAAAGTAAAAAGTAAAGTAAAAAAGGATTGGACGTACAACATATAATTATCAAACTGATTATGTTAGTACTCAGAAATTTTGCTTACTTAAAAAGCTAAGAGAATGAAAAAATCAAGACGTTGGTATTGTTATTTCTTCTTGAAAGATTCATGCGGCTTGGGGCCTGTGGCTCAATCGGCTAAGGCACCAGCCACGTACACCTAAGGTGGCGGGTTCAAATCCCCAACCCAGGCCCGCCAAACAACAATGATGGCTGCAACCAAAAAATGGCTGGGCGTTGTGGCAGGCGCCTGTGGTCCCAGCTACTCGGGAGGCGGAGGCAGGAGACTCGCTTGAGCCCAGGAGTTGGAGGTTGCTATGAGCTGTGATGCCATGGCACTCTACCCAGGGGGATAGCTTGAGGCTCCGTCTCAAAAAAAAAAAAATGATAAATCTATACATGTTAACACAATATATTTTATAGAAAAATCTATATTTTCAAAAACAAAAAATCTGGGAGGCACCTATGGCTCAGTGGGTAAGGCACCGCCCGCATATAACGAGGATGGCGGGTTCAAACCCAGCCCCAGCCAAACTGCAACAAAAAAATAGCTGGGCGTTGTGGCAGGTGCCTGTAGTCCCAGCTACTCAGGAGGCTGAGGCAAGAGAGTCGCCTAAGCCCAGGAGTTGGAGGTTGCTGTGAGCGGTGATGCCACAGTACTCTACCAAGGGTGAGACTCTGTCTACCATGTGAAGATGGACATCGGTTTACATTTTTGCAGTTTTTTGCAGATTTTCAAGACGGACGTTGTTTTACATTTTTGAAAGTCTCTTTCATGTTTGGCTAAAAGGAGATAACTGATTTTGCATACCTGCTTCTTTGTTTATTTGTTGTGATAAGTTTTTTCATTTCTCCTGTATTCAGTGATGTTGGCAAACCAAGGTTATTCAGCCATTATCAGACTGATGGACTTTCGCTTCATGTATGGTTTTGGGTTTTGTTTTTGCCACCATGAATAATGCAACAATTAACATCTTTGTGTGTTTACTCTTATGCGTTACTGCTTTTGTTTCAATGGGATGGATTCCCAGGAGGGACTGCTGATAATGTGGCCGCACATTTATGCCAGCTAAGGGTGTTCAAATTTCTTGTCGTTTTGCCAGTTTACAGGGGTAAGGTGACATTTTAATTTTACTCAAATATGTACTTTTCAAACTGCTGGTTAATTTGAGCAGTTATTTCATGTTTAGCCGTTAGGACTTGGCTTTTCTACGAATTTTCTAATCATATTTTGTGCCCACTTTCTATTGGATTGTTGGTCTTTTTTTTTTTTAATCAATTTTCAAGATTCTTGTTGGAATACAGATTTTGAATTAATTACTATTCTTTTCTTAGAGATAGATAGAGTTTCCCTGTCTCCTAGGCTGCAGTGCAGTAGCACAATCATGCTTCAGTGTATTTTTGTATAAGGTGTGAGATAAGACCCAAAATAAAAAAATTGTATTTTTTTCCCAGATGGGTCAGGTTTGCCAAGCTCATTTAAGTTTAAACTAGCTAAAGCGAAATGAAATTGAAAATCCATGTCCTCAGTCACACAAGCATACAACAGGTGCTTGGTAGCCACACTGGGCCAGTGGTTCTATCTTGGACAGCACCTGCAGACAACATTATTATTATTACTTTTTCCGCCGTAGCCGTGCGGGCCACACGCATAGTCGCTCTGGCAGGCCTCCAGGTCGTAGGCGGGCCACCACTCCTGCAACAGGGGCTTGAGGTCCATGGCGGCCCGGCGTTGCCCACCGCTCCGGCCAGGCTCTGCTGGCTCTGCCCGGCAGGGACGCAGCGGCAGGAGGCGGCGCACTGGGCGGCTCGCGCCCCTCGGAGGTGGCGCCGCGGGCTCCCCCGCCCTGGCAGATAACATTTTTTCCCCTCACCGTGGAAAGGATTATTAGACACACTAGAGAGAGGATCTGTCATATAATTAAGAATCATGATACACATGTATATACATATTTAGCAAAATGGTAAAAATGACACACATGCACAGTGCAAAAACGAGAAGGCATTCTCTGACAATGGACCAAAGATAAAAGTTTTTAGAAATCACTATTTTAGAATATCTAGAAAATAATTGCAGTTGACCCTTGAGCAATATGAGTTGGAATTGTGCAGGTCCGCTTGCTTATACACAAATTTTCTTCTGCTTCTGCCACCTCTGAGACAACAAGACCAACCCCTTCTTTTCCTCCACATCCTCAGCCTGCTCAACATAAAAAGGTGAGGATGAGACCTTTACCATGATCCCCTTCCACTGAGTGAATAGTAAATATGTTTTCTCTTACTTATTTTCCAAATAACATTTTCTTGGCCAGGCTCAGTGGCTCAAGCCTGTAATCCCAGTGCTCTGGGAGGCTGAGACATGTGGATTGCTTGAGCTCAGGAGTTTGAGACCAGCCTGAGCAAGAGTGAGACCCTGTCTCTACTAAAAATAGAAAAACTAGCTGGGTGTTGTGGAGTAGTCCCAGCTACTCCAGAGGCTGAGGCAAGGATCACTTGAGCCCAGGAGTTTGAGATTGCTGTGAGCTATGATGCCAAGGCACTCTACTCAGGGCAACAGAGTGAGATTCTATCTCAGAAAACAAACAAACAAACAAAAAAACACATTGTTTTTATACTTCATTGTATGAATGCCACATATAATACATATAATATACAAGATACATGTTAATCAACTATTTGTGTTATCAGTAAGGCTTGTGGTCAACAATAGGCGATTAATAGTTAAGTTTCCGGGGGATAAAAAGTTATTTGCAGATTTTCAGCTAATAGAAGCTTGGTGGCCCTATAATGCCTGTGTTGTTCAAGGATACATTGTATATCAAGCCCAATAGGAGGCTCAGTATCTGTGGCTCAAGTGGCTAAGGTGCCAGCCACATACACCTAAGATGGCAGGTTCAAATCCAGCCCGGACCCGCCAAATGACAATGATGGCTGCAACCAAAAAAAATAGCTGGGCATTGTGGCAGGCACCTGTGGTCCCAGCTACTTGGGAGGCTGAGGCAGGAGACTCACTTGAGCCCAGGAGTTGGAGGTTGCTGTGAGCTGTGATGCTATAGCACTCTACACAGGGGGACAGCTTGAGACTCTGTCTCAAAAAAAAGAAAAAAGAAAAAGCCCAATAGGGTACAGCTGTTTCAACTACTAAAGAAAGGTAAAAATCATTGGTGATAATGGTAAAGCTCTATGGTCTTCCCATTAATGCCAGAAGCAGGCAGAGTCCTGCTATTATCAGTTATCAATGCTCTTGATGTGCTAGGGAAGGAAGGTAGCTAGACAGAAAATTGAAATAAGGTATAAATATGAGAAATGAAAAGACAAGATTGTAATTTTTTGCAGATAATATGATCGTCTACCCAGAAAACTGAAGAGAATTTGTAGAAAAATCTTAGCATTCATAATCAAGTTATTTGATTTGGCAAGATATAAAATAATATACTAATCAGCATCTTATAAAGAATCAACAAATGGAATTATTAGCAGACCACTATCTTACACCATGCACAAAACCATTCCTGATGGATTTTACCTGATTTTGAGGGTGATGTGAATATGAACAAACATCTCTATTTTTATTTAGTTATTTATTTTTGAGTCAGAGTCTCAAGATGTCGCCCTGGGTAGAGTGCTGTGGTGTCACAGCTCACAGCAACCTCAAACTCTTGAGCTTAAGCAATTCTCTTGCCTCAGCCTCCCAAGTTGTTGGGACTATAGACGCCCACCACAATGCCTGAATATTTCTTTTTTGTTGTTGTGGTTGCAGTTGTCATTGTTGTTTTAGTTGGCCTGCAGCCTCGGTGTATGTGGCTGGCGCCCTTACCCACAGAGCTATGAGTGCCGCCCAAACAAACGTTTTTTAATTATAATTTTCAAAAGGTCATTTTTTTAATGCAAGAAAATTATTAATTTTTATAAATTAATTGTGCAACTCAATTCAAATATGGGTGAGTTTGCCCTCCCCAGGGGATATTTGGCAAGGACATTGTCTGAAGACTTTGTTTGTTACAACTTGGTAGGGAAGGGAGTGCTATTGGCATTTGGTGAGTAGACACTAGAGATGCTGGTAAACGTGCTATAATGCACAAGACAGCTCCCTTCTCCTGCCACAACCAAAGATTACCCAGTTCCAAATATCAGTAGTGCTACATTGAGAAACTTTGGTGTAACCTCACACATTAACAAGTTACCACATTGCTTGCTTCTAATCAAGTTAGAATTGCTTGCAGTTAATTTTGAACTTTTATGCAATCATACTAATTGCAAATAATACTTAATTATATAACCTTTTCTATGGTAATGCCTTTTGCTTGGTTCTGTCTTGTAGTTGCATTGGGGCAACACCGTAAGAACAATGTTTTCATGGAACAGCTGAACTATTGGTTCTTTATTTCGGTTTTCCATTGTTGTGTGAATCAAGGTCTTCCCATCACCAGAGACCTAAAATCTAGATACTTGTTTTCCCAGAAACCAAGTGGCTAGCCTGTAGGTATCTAATTAAACTTATGCTGAGATTTTATAAAGACATAAAGAAGGGTGCAATGCTAACTGTGATGCTTTGGCACTGAAGTAGGCTGTCCCTGGGCAAACTTGGCAATGGTTGTCCTTTCATTGTTTCCTAGGGTTCTGACCCACTTTCTAAACTTGGTACTTTAGTTTTCTCATCCAATGTGTCAGCTGCCCAGAGTCCCATGAGTGAATTCCCTCTTTTTCTTTCTTTCTATTTTTCTTTTTTTGCTTAAGTTAACCCAAATTGGTTTCCCTTGGAACCAAGAATCCCAGAGTGAGAATGTTAAATAACCTTTGTGACAGTGGGTGCTGTTATCTTGTTCCTGACTTTGTTGGAAGCAGTCTTTCATTTGTATTTACTTACTAGTTTGTTCGTGAAACACGTATTGAAATCCATGAGGTGCATTTGGCTAAAACAATGTTTGCAGTGAGCAGCTGAACTACACTTCTCTATTTGGGTTTTCCACTGTTGTGTGAGTCATGGTAGGAGGTCCTGCTTCCCACCACTGAAGACCAGATCCAATCCCATACCACATGGCTCACTCTGGTTTTCTGCTTTCTCCTATGTGTAAATCCCTTCTTGAATGAGAAACTTATTTCCCATTGTCCATAATATATCTACTTACTTGATGAGGTCCCCCATGCTCCCATCTCAGCCCCTTTGCCCCTCCAGCATGGCTGTGGTCCTCATCCTGCTCAGCCCTGTCTCCATTCCTGGGATACCGTCCCCTACTCAGGGACTCCCTCATCATCCTGTTCAAGCTCTGACACCCATGCAGGGCATCCTGTATGCAAACTGCTCTCCCTGTGCTGGTCCTGACACTCCTCTCTGCAATTCCTTGGTAGATGCTGTCACTCTGCTTGGGATGCCCCCCTTCCCATTACCCTGCTGCACAGATATCCATCTTGCTCTGGCACACCTGATGGAATTAGGGCTTTCTTGGTCATAGAAAAGAGAAGTGAGAAGTGGTGAGGAGGCAGGGATGGAAGAGGAGGAAGAAGGAGAGGAAGGAGGAAGAGGAAGGAAGAGGAAGGAGGAGGGGAAAGAAGGATGCAGAGGAAGAGGAGGAGAAAGAGAAGAAGGAAGAGGAGGAGGGAAGGAGAAAGAAGGGGCAGGAGGAGGGAAAGGAAGAGTTCTGGGCATATTTTGAATATAGAGCTGAGAGGATTTCTGACTGGATATAGCATATAGAAGGAGGGGAAACAAGGATAACTCCAAGATTTTTGGCCTGAACAGCTAGAAATGGGGGGTAGCATTTATGGAGATGGGTAAGGTAGTGGGAATAGTATGGAACTCCAAAGAGAATGAGGATGAAGATTTGTATTTGAGTTGTCAGTGTCTGGTAGTGATTTGAAGTTTTCGGACTGGATGAGATTGCTTTGGCAATGAGTGAAGATGGCAGAGAGGTGGTCCCTGGACTGAGGGCGTGGGGGACAATGTCATGTTTTTACATAGAAACATTTAATTTGCTTTTGGTTTTATGTGACTAGCTAGGTAGGTAAGTAAATATAATCCTTGATTAAGGAAATAATCTTAGATAAGTGAATTGTTCTTGGGAAAGGTGCTTGAATTTTAGCTTGATGCCCTTTCAGCCTCTAACAAACTCATGTCCTGATCTACAAGTAATTTTAATAGATTTTCTAACATTCAATCACACCAGTATTCTTAGGTAACATCCATTTGGCCACAATATTTTTTTAATTACTGGAGGTTCCTATTGCTAGTTATCTAATTGGAATTTTCCCATTGATATTAATAGACTGGTCTGTAGTCTTCTTTTTGTATTGCCATGTTTAGGCTTTTATGTTATACTGGTTCTCATAAATAATTGTGAAGCATTCTACTTTTTTCCTTAGTTTACATCAAACCCAAATGATCTCTTTGTTGATTTTTTTTTCCTGAAGCAGACCCTCAGTAGAGTGCTGTGGCATCACAGCTTACAGAAATCTCAAACTCTCGGGTTTAAGTGATTCTCTTGCCTCAACCTCCCAAGTAGCTGGGACTACAGGTGTCTGCCACAGCACCTGGCTATTTTTTTGTTGCAGCTGTCATTATTGTTTAGCTGGCCCGGGCAGGGTTCAAACCAACCAGCCCTGGTGTATGTGGCCAGCATCCTAACCACTGAGCTATGGGTGCTGAGCCTGTTTGTTGGTATTTTGAAATAATATAATTCTGGGTGGTGCCTGTGGTTCAGTGGGTAGGGTGCCAGCCCCACATACTGAGGGTGGCGGGTTCGAACCCGGCCCCGGACGGACTGCAACAAAAAAGTAGCTGAGCATTGTGGTGGTGCCTGTAGTCCCAGCTACTTGGGAGGCTGAGGCAAGAGAATTGCCTAAGCCCAAGAGCCGGACGTTGCTGTGAGCTGTGACTCCACAGCACTCTACTGAAGGCAACAAAGTGAGACTCTGTCTCTAAAAGAAAGAAAGAAATAATATAATTCTGTCAGTTTACATCAACATTACCAACCTGTTAAATAGGTCCATCTCCTTTTGAAAATATTTTTGTAATTTATGTGTTGCTGAAAAATCAATGTATCCCACATTTCCTAGTTACCAGAAAGAAACTGAACAAAGACTTTTCTAGATAATTTGGTTCCTCCAGCGAACCCTCCATCTCATCATTTTCATCTTTTGGTCCTTTCTTCTGCATCTTGCCTGCCTGAACCTGAACTCTGCACCCACCACTGCTTTTTGCTTTCTGTGTGCCAAGTGTAGTGTGTTATGCCTCTAATTCAACGTTAGTTTTCCTTGTTATCATTTTCTTTTTAATTATTTCTGCTAGATTTTCTGCTATATTTTATAAGGAGCAGTTAGTCTACTATCTTTGTTTGATACAGTTAATTACATTTTCAATTATTTTTCATGCTATCTTATTTTTCTACTTTATTATTTATCAAAAATTTTATTGGCATAGGGACCTGGAACGTTGGGGATCTACCCTGGAGGGGCTCTTGATCTCGCCACGATTTACCTCGGGACATGCGAATCTCGTCCACCAGAGGGCACGCTTGGACTTTGTTTGGCTTAACGCCTCCGCTAGAGCAGGAGCCACTATCGAAAAATTAAGTTACAGTGGGGAGGCGCCTGTGGCTCAAAGGAGTAGGGCACCAGCCTCTTCTACCGGAGGTAGCGGATTCAAACCCAGCCACAAACAAACAAACCAAACAAAACTGAAATAAAAAATTAAGTTAGGGAGTATACCCTCTGTATTGAAGATTTTTCTTTAATGGGTCAAGGCATCTATTTTCCCAGTAGTTTCAAGATCAAGTCCCTATAAGACACTCATGGAAAATGAGCATAGCTGCTTTGCTAAACAATGGGGCAAGGATGCTGACAACTGGCCCCTGAGCTTTGACCTCACTGT